>VMDR010013968.1:0-24207 GCA_007922815.1 Macrotus californicus | reverse complement strand
AAATTTAAGACACAGCATATATATGTATTACATTTAAAAAAATTTTTTAAATCTATTCATCTAGACTATGCCTTTTGATTGGATTGTTTAATCCATGTCCCTTGAAGTAATTACTAACAAGATTTATGTGGGAATTTTGCTACTTGTTTTCTGTATGTCTTGCATTCCAGCTTTCTTTTACATATTTACATGCTATATCTTTTTCATCTTTTCCCTGCAGCCTACTTAAGCATTACATTTGAAGTGAGTTTCTTTTAGAGAGCATGTAATTAGGTCATTAACTGTCTTCTTTATGAATCTTCTTTTGAATCTTTTTTGTGATATTTAGTCTGTTATTATGTTTTCAATTGTATCTTTGTAACTAGTGTTTTTAGTGGTAGCTCTAAGGGTTTTAGTATATGTACTTAACTTTTCACAGTATTTTCATAATTTATATTTTACAACTTAAAGTGGAATGTGGAATTATTACTATCGTACAGGTCTCTTTATACCTATAAACTTATATTGTAGTTGTCTGTGTCTTAAATTTACATATGTTGCAAACCACCTTGGACAATATTACATTTTTTGCTTTCAGTTATCAAATTTATTTTAAATAATTTAAGAAGAGAAGGCCAATATTTGATTATACAGATATTTACCATTTTTATTTTTCATCATTCTTAATGTTCCCGGTTTCTTTCTGCTATTTCATTATATTTTTATGATATTTCATTATATGATATTTCCCTTACATATGTAAACTATATTTTTGAGTTCCTTTTCAGTATATCAGATGGCAACAAATTCCATTAGTTTTCCTTTATATTGCAATGTTTTTATTTCTTCCTTACCATGAAGGGCATTTTTACTTGATATAGAATTCTAGGTTGATTGTTTTGTTTTTTTTCAGCACTAAAAAAAATATTTTTTTGAACTTCATGATTATCTGATGATAAATTCACAATCATTGTAATTCTTCATCTCTAAGTAATGTGTTGTTTTCTGTGGACGCTTTCAGGATTTTTTATTTGCCTTTTTAGTTTGCAGCAATTTGTTTACAATGTGTATGGAAATGGAAATCTTTACTTTATCCTGTCTGAGGTTCAGTGATCTGCACGTGTCTATATGTTAATGGATTTGTTTTTTTGCCAAATTTGGAAACATTTCAGCTATTATATCTTCAAATATTTTTTCTCTACTTCACTGTTTCTCCTGTTTTTTCTGAGACTCTGATGACATGACTGTTAGAACCTTTGGTGTTGTCATGGACATGGACAACAGGGTGGCTGTTGCTGGGAGGGAGGTGGGTATAAGGGGACTAAATGGTAATGGAAAAATATAGTAAAGATTATATATGTAAAAAAGAACCTTTGGTATTGTCCCACAGATCTCTAAGGTTTTGCTGACTTTGTTTTCAATAATTTTTCTCCATGTTCTTCAGGCTGGATAATTTGTATTGACCTGTCTTCGAGCTCAGTAACTTTTACCATATGATGTCCATTTCCTATTGAGCCCATGTAATGAATTTGACATTTTATTTATTTTCTAAAATTTCCATTTACTTTACATCTTGAATTCTATCAGAGACTTTTAGTCCTTCCATTCCCCACCCTGCTTTGCAGCATTTTTTAGTAGCTGCTTTACATTTTTTTGTCAGTTAATTCTAACATCGGTATCATCTTGGCTTTGGCTTATTTTGACTTTTCCTTCCATATGAATTGAGACTTTTCCGGTTTTTGTATACCAAGTAATTTTTTAGTGTATCATGGATGTTTTAACAATGATGAGATTCTGAGTCTTACTTAGTTGCTATGGGGAAAATTGTTTTTCTTGTTTTAGCAGGCAGTGACCCAGCTGGTTTCAGGTCACAAGTTCTGACAAGCCTTCTGTGTGTGTGATTTCAATGTCAGGTGCATTTTCAAAGTCTTTGCCATGCTTTTTAGATCTCTCTTGTATGTATGCAATCCAGTGGCTAGTCTGAGACCTGGCCAGTAGTCTCCCTTACTTCAGTTCTCAAAGAGTTTGTTAGGACCAGATGTTTAGGATCAAATCTATGCATGTACCACTGAAGGTTCATAAAAAACTTTTCTGGGACACTTTCTGAAGTTTCTTCACCATCTTCTTACCAATATTCTGGCCCACCCTTTTTCAGTTCTCAAACTAGAAAAATTAGTTTTATATACCTTTCTTCTGCTCTATACATCCCACAGATTTACTTGCATTCAAGATCAAGTCATAAGATGGCAGAGAGAAAAATAAAAGCAAGGAGGCGGGTGGGGTTTACTCTATCATCTTAGTACCACAGCTCCTTGTGTCCAAAAGATTTCCCTCCCTTAGAATTCTAGAGACCTGTGAGCGTTCTTTGATCCAACCACTTCTTTCTCCACCGTCGGACATGAGGGAATGGAGAAAAAAAAAAAAAATATATTAGGGAGTTATCCAACTCTTTCTGAGCTTTAGGAATTCTGCTTTCCCCCTGCTCAAGCCAGACCCAGAGGGCTGCTCCTGGAGCTCCCTCTGCATGTGGTACCTACGATTGTGTTTCATGCTGCCTTGAAATAGTATCAGCCAGGGATACCAGAGAAAAATTAGAAAACTAATTCTGGTTAGATGGTACTTCCAATTCTGGTCTTCTTCTCCCATGCTCTTGCTATTGTTTAATTTCCAGGGTTTCAAATAGCTGCCCAGTGGTTCTGTCTAGGTTAATTATTTGCATTATGCGTGAGAGACAGGGTGGTGTAGGTTTACTGTGGCTTAACCAGAACTCGAACATATGATATATTATGAATTTTGTTTCTCCAGGTTTGTAGATAATTTCTTTTTACGTTATACATGTATTTTAAAAAATTTACAAAATAGAAGGTGGAAGAGAGCTCAGTAGAAGGGCCTTTTTTCATATTATAGGGTATGGTGGTAAGGCAAGCTGGGTAATTTGGAACAACGTGAGGGTGTTGGGATAGGAGAAAGGGCAGCAAAGATGCAAAAGGTAATTTTCAGGGGGGTTTAAAATAGTAACCTGGCCTGTGATTATGGCATTTTTGAACTATAGTTTGCCCAGTTTATAAAATTCTGAGCTTCTCTTTGCATATGTAATGAAAATTGTAATATCCACCTCACTCAAAATGTATAAAGTTCCTGGTACCTAATAGAAAATTAGTAATTGATATCTAAATCTGAAACCCAACAAAAAAAAAGGTGTTTTAAGGATACTATATCAGATTATTTAGGATCTTAATCAATAGGTGACTACATAGCTCTGTATAGCTAACTGCTCCTTTAAAAACTACTTTAAATTTTCTCTAGAAAATATTAAAATTTTTTACTTAGAAGAATGATGTTTTCTACTTGGCCTCACTCAAGTTAGTTTAAATTGAAATGACTGGTTTACCTATTCTTTCCAGCCCTGTGGCTTAGTATATTATATAAGTATATAATATACAAATAATATCATGTATCATATAAATATACCTAAGTGTGTAACATATAAAATATAGGTAAGTAGTATGTTATAAAAATAATTTAACCTATTCAGTTGCCTCTAAGCAGGAGGGTTGTAGAGGCTGTATACAGTTAAGAGTATTATATTTTATAATTTATTTTATGAGCAGAACAATGTAATAATGTAGACTAATGCAAAAGTGACAAAAACATGCAATTACTAGAGAACTCTCTTTGCATGAATCTACTAACAACCAGTAAACTTTTTGTAAAAGACATTTTATTTATTTATTGTTTAGAGAGAGGGGAAGGGAAGGAGAAAGAGAAAGAGAGAAACATCAATGTGTGGCCGTTCCCCACGCGCCCCCAACTGAGGACCTGGCCCACAACCCAGGCATAATAAATTTAATTTTTAATTATTTTATTTTTATTTTACTCTAAAATCATTTAAAATATGCAACCTTCCTTTTTTTTTTATTTCAGAGAAACTGGTGCATGTAAAACACTTAAATCCTCTGGTCTGTTATGATGTAGAATATGTAGGGAGTTATATTCAGAGGAAACAAAAATATGCCCCAAGACACAGAAGAGAAATTTAAGCTGTTAGTGTAGAGAAATTTAAGCTGTTAAAGGATGTAGCATAGGATTTTACATGATGAAAAGCTTCATTTGAAAATATTTGTTGGCTACCTATCATGGGCAAGTAATTTTCTATGTACTGAGAATATTAGAGTGAAAAGTAGTTTAAAATCTCTTTCTTTAGGAAGCTTACCTTCTAGTTGGGGCTTCCACCAAAATTTAATCCTTTTTAAAGCCCTTACCTCCTCAAAACTGTTTACTCTTGCAACTGCTACTTTTCTCTCCCCCTACATTTCCTTACCAAAGGACCACTCTCCACTGCCCTTCCTCTTTCTACGCCACACGGCACCACCCCTAAGCCAGAAAGCTATTTTCTTTTTTTTAAGTGCATCTATTTGACCATAGTAGGATGGCAGAGACCCCAGCACTCCCATCCATAAGTAATCTCCCTTTTGGCCAATTTCTTAGGAAGGAAGGTTGGGGAAGCCCATGAAAAGCATCTTATTTATGAGCTATGTTTATGTAATGAGAAATCTTGTTGCAGAATTTTTTGTGACATAAATTCCTCACCTACCTTGTTACGTGTGAAACTGACTCAGTTTAAAGTTTCCAGCTAACATGATCCATGCTAATGTTATATATAAACTAGTCTATTTATAATTCACAAAACCTTAGCTGAGCCAAAATACGGGTTAATATAATGTATCACCCTTACCATAAGAATATTTCTAAGACCAGACCCATCCGATTATGCGATGAATTTCGTATTCAAAGTGAAGTGTATTTGAACTAGTTGTGTCTGGTTTTTTATCCTACCAAATCTACTACCAGAATTATTATGTATTACAGAAACAAGTAAAAGTAACTCAGTAAGTTGTATTTATGTTTCCATTTTCCCACTCAACCCTATCTCAAAAGTAAATATTGAAGAGTTCTGGTGTGGTTAAAGGCAGGCAGCTGCAGCAGGTAAGAGAAAGGCACAGGTAAGGCAGCAACATATCGTCCTCAGGGAACTGGGTTGCAGGGGATGATAGGGTCAAAACCTGGTAGACAATCTTGGGGAGTACAGTTCCTGGCTGTACAATCTTGGGGAGAAGCCTGTAAATAACTTCTCTGTGCCCTGGCTGGTGTAGCTTAGTAGATTGAGCATTGGCCTATGAACTGAAAGGTTGCTAGTTTAATTCCCCATCAGGGCACATGCCTGGGTTACAGGCCAGGTCCCCGGTTGGGGGCATACACAGGCAACCAGTTGATGTTTCTCTCCCGTCAATGTTTCTTTCTCTCTCTATCTCCCCCTCTCCCTCCCGTCTCTCTAAAAATAAATAAATAAAATCTTTAATAAATAAATAATAAAGAAATAAATAACTTCTCTGTGCTTTAGTTTCCATCTCTGTTATAGTCCCACTTTCATAATTAGCATTTGAAAGTTGCCCTTGTAGGTGCTTTAAAGAATTTTTGTTAAATACAATTTAAACATAAAAAGGATTCAGCAATAATGGGGGCCAGATTCTGATTCGATATATTAGCCACAAGAATAATAATCAGCTCTTGATCATTGCAGCCTTTTCCACCCATCATTGTAAAGCTAAGAAATATAAAAAGGAAAGAACACATAAGTCTAGTGAATTTGCGGGAAAAAAATGGAGTTAAACCCTAAATATAAGGACTTCCTGTCAGGACAGCAGCACAGGTAAGCATGGCTGGCCTCCTCACACAACCATATTAATATTACAACTAAAATACAAAAAGCCATCACTCAGAACCATCATAAATCGAGTTGAATGGAAGTCTGACAACTACAGAATTAAAGAAACCACATCCATCCAGACTGGTAAGAGGAGGGCAGAAGTGGAATGGACCGCTCCCAAAACCATGTATAGTAGATAAAATTCAGGAGGGAAAACTCTGGAACGAGGAGTCCCGGACCCACACCAGGCCCCTCAGCTGAGGGTTCCAGTGCCGGAAAGATAAGTCCTCATAACTTCTGGCTGCAAAAACAAGTGGGGATTAAGTCAGTAGAAGAAACTCTTGACGTCTCAAGAAGTTCCTCTTAAAGAACCCACACACGGACTTATTCAGACCCAATCCCTCTGAGCTGTGGCACTGGGGTAGCAGCTTGAAAGGCAGCAGTAGCATACAGGGAGAAAATGAAATGTGTGGCATCAAGGTGAGAACTGGGGGACAGCTATCTCCTAAATGGAAAAGCAGGCAGAGGCCGTTGTCCCTTTTCTGAACCCTCCACCCACAGAGCCACAGAGCTGGCAGGCTGGTGCCATATGTGAGACTTTATCAACCTGGATAACACTCTTTGCCCTGCCCTGGAGATCCCCATAGACTCCGTCCATCCCACCCAACTTACAGGCCCACCCAAGCTGCTTATCCATATGAATAGCTGGTCTTGGCTCACGCTTCACAACTTCCTAAATCCTCTCAAACAAGCAACAGCCAGCCTCAGTGAGCCCCCAAACCCCCATACCTGCTAAGTGGCCCCAGGCCCGACTCTAGCAGCATCCAGACTAGATTCACAATTTGGCTTTGCCTGGGAATCTCCAAGCCAAGTATAAGTAGCAGTCATCTCAGATGGCTGAGTGTTAGCACAGTCACAGTGGCCACAGGTAGAACACAGGTGAGGGCTGACCTTGGCCTGCACCACCCAAGAAACCCTACGGCCTGTGCACTCATTGGGCACCTACAAACCATGTCAGAGCAGTGCCACCTGGCCCCTGCACAGTTGATCCTCCACAGAGGGCAGAGCTTGGTGGTCAGTAATCATAGCCAGTACTTGCAGCTGATTGGCCTGGGCAAATCCCTCCCATTAACCTGCTAACAGCAATCAAGCCTCAACTAAAAGAGGAGGGTGTACTCAGCCCACACAAAGGGTGCACCTCGAGTACCCAGCTTGGGTGATGGGGAAACTGTGCCACTGGACCCTACAGGACACCTACTACATAGGCAGGGAGTCATAGCAGCTCTACCTAATACATAGAAATAAACACAGGGAGGCTGCCAAAATGAGGAAACAAAGAAATATGGCTCAAATGAAAGAACAGAACAAAACCCCAGAAAAAGAACTAAATAAAATGGACATTAGCAATCTATCAGATACAGAGTACAAAACACTGGTTATAGAGATGCTCAGTTAAGTTAGTGAGGACCTCAAAGCATAAAAATGATCCAGTCAGAAATGAAGGATACACCAATTGAAATAAAGAACAATTTACAGGGAATCAACAATAGAGTGGATGAAGCTGAGGATCAAATCAGCAATTTGTACATAAGGAAACAAAAAACAACCAATCAGAACAACAAGAAGAAAAAAAAAAATCCAAAAAATGATGATCATGTAAGGGGCCTGTGGGACAACTTCAAGCGTTCTAACATTTGCTTCATAGAGGTGCCAGAAGAAGAGAGAGAGCAAGAAATTGGAAATGTATTTGACAAAATAATAAAAGAAAACTTACTTAATGTGGTGAAAAAAATAGACATACAAGTCCAGGAAGCACAGAGAGTCCCAAACAAGATGGATGTGAAGAGGACCACTCCAAAATACATCATAATTAAAATGCCAAGGGTTAAAGACAAAGAGAGAAAAAAGGTAGCAAGAGAAAAGTAGTTACCTACAGGGGAATTCCCATAAGACTATCAGCTGATTTCTCAAAAGTGACTTTGCAGGCTAGAAATATTAGGCAAGAAATATTCAAAGTCATGAAAGCAAGGACCTACAGCTAAGATTGCTCTACCCAGAAAAGATTATAATTTAGAATTGAAGGACAGATAAAGAGCTTTCCAGACAATAAAAAAGCTAAAGAAGTTCATTATCACCATGTCATTATATGAAATGTTAAAGGGACTTACTTAAGAAAAAGAAGATAAAAACATGAACAATAAAATGGCAATAAATACGTATCTATCAACAATTGAATCTTAAAAACAAACTATGCAAACAAGAACAGAGATAGAATCATGGATATAGAGAGTGTTTTGAAGGTTGCCAGATGGAATGGTTATGGGGGAATGGCTGAAGAGGTGAGGGCATTAAAAAGTACAAATAGGTAGTTACAGAATAGCCATGGGGCTGTAAAGTACAGTATAGGAAATGGAGTAGCCAAAGAACTTATACTCATGACCCATGGACATGAACAATGATGTGGGGATTGCCTGAGGGAGTCAGGGGTGCTGGGTGGAGGGGGGCAAAGGGGAAAATTGTGACAACTGTAATAGCATAATGAAAAAGTATAATTAAAAAAAAAAAACACCTAAGTGTAGATGATTGGGAAGGATCAGAGGGCATCTTTTGGGTATTCTTGTCAAACCTGATTGGAACTAGTGTTTTTCAGCAATGATTTCACAGAACCTTTCCTAAAGATATGTGTTAATTTGGATTTTTTTTCTCAGAAAGGTGGTAATCGAGCTATTTTAATAATCAATTCAGAGTCACGGGCAAGTTAAATTGAAACTGCATCTGTAGCTTTTTTTAAAATTTATTTTTATTTCTTGTTTTTATGATCACACTCAATATAATGAATGTCCTCTACTGAAAGAGAGGAAGCCTTAATACATATCTATGTATTTTTATAAATATTGATAACTGGGTATATTACAAGGAAGTTTAAGCAAAATACCAAGTATTTCCTAAAACTTTTAGCAACATTTTTCTTTGAATATAAAAATATGTACTCCGGACCTTATATTATATTAGCAATTGCTTCTGTCCATAAATGGTCAGTTCAGAGTTCAGGAGCAATTGGGTGTGTTTCTGGGGCAAGAAAAGAGCCATTCAGATTACTATCTGGAGAATGAGAAATACTGGGTCTCCTAGGAGACTGATTAGGGCTGAAAACATAGAACCTTTGCACCCTTCAGAAAAAGTGCCCTCCAAGTCCAGTGGAAGGAGGAGCCCAGCAGAGCCACTCTGTTGGAGACTGATGGAGGCGAGAGTGCAGACTAGTGCACAGGGTGGAGTCGCTCTGCCTGGGGGGAGGAGCAATTCCAGAAGGTGTAGCCCTGGGGGAATGGCCTTTGGAAAGGCTTCTGAGGTGTGCTGTGAGGGAGCTGCTAGGGGCCGTATTCTGGGTGGTTCTCTTCTGTTCAGAGAACTTTGAAACAACGTTCTGTTCCTCTGTTTTGACTCTGGAGAGCCCACACAGCATGCAGACATGACCTATGAACGGTGTCATAGGTCATTGCAACGGAGGGTTAGGTGTTGAAGAAAACTATTTTCATCGCATGATCTACAACATATTGCACTCATGATGAACCACAAAGACTTCCAGACTTACAAACAAATGGGGGCATTTCATCTAGTAGATGTGGCGTGCTGAGCATAGTGGGTAAACGTTCACAGGGGGTCCTAGAGGCACCTCTGTAAGGAACTGCTTCGTTGGAACAACAACCAGTATTTGGTGGGCCAAGCATTTGCAACCTGAAAAAGGAAAATAAACTGTAAATCTTTCCTTCTGTACTATGTATGACACAAGAACTTTGTGATATACACGTGCATTTTTTTTACTGCAGCCTACTGTGGGCCTTCTCAGACTTAGCCTGTGATATAATGAAGTCACAGCCCAATGCCTGTTGAATGAGACAATCAACGGTAAACCCTTCATAACTGGCCAATGCCTGGCTTTTACTTCCTTTGCTCCAGATCTTCATATTTCCAGCCACATACAGTTCCAAATTACAGCCCACTTCTCTCATTTTGCTCATACCTTTCCTTCAATGCCAGCTTTCCTCCTGTTCCTCGTGGACTGTAACCTCTCAGAGGGATCCCACCAAGCCAGCAGCACCGTCAGGAGACCGTGACTCAGGCTGGCTGCAGCTGCCAAAGGTCAGGTTCAAAGTACACACTAAGGTGGTGCTTGCAGTGGTCTCCACCCAAAGGAACAAATTCCTGCAAATGCCCAGCTGCAATCGTTGTTGCCCTTCCTGCACACAAGTTCACATGGGTTCCAGACGTCAACATTATTTCTGAGTAACTCCAGATGCATCAGGCACCGTGTGCCCTGCCTGCTCCCCAAGGACAGGGAGAGGGCGGGGCTCAGGGACTCCCTGGTCACTGCGGCTTCTCATTCTCCATCCTTCTCCCGCTGCACTGAGGACGGCAGGCTGGGCTGAGCTGCTGCTGTAAGAGGTGCAAAGGTAGGAGTCCATTTCAGTTTCTCATCCCCATCTGTTGCTTTAAAACCTCCAATTTGGGGGGCTGTTTCTGTAGACAGTTATTACATTTCCGTTTGTCTTTGTCTTCATTTGAAGAAATGAATAAATCTTTTGTATGTTTAAATTAGCAATAGGTTTTTAAAGGGTTGCTTAAGAAGGAAGAATCAACAATCCTTTTTAATGTTGTAAGTGAAAGTTCCTTCCATACTATACTGAGTGCCTGCAATTTTGTAAATTTTTGCATTGGTAATTCTTTAAACCCTATTAAGTTACCATATCAGTTAAAGTGTCTCTTTTGGGAAACACCATTATTTTTAACAGGTAAGGAATTAGGAATTATTTTTAATGGCATAGTAATACAAAGGAAAGTTTCCACTTAGCAAGTTGCTAAGTTTAAAGGAAGATAATAATATTGAGATGGTCACGCACATATTATTTGGGTTTAAACCGACGAAGCGTTGCTAGAAAGAAGACTTGGCAAAATGTTTCCTAAATTGTAAAAACATTCACCTGTAGAACATGAATCCATCTTAAATTAGTTTAGCATAAGGGAGGAGCCAGAGGCACTTACGAATATTTATGTAAATAGAAATTTTATAACATTTATCATAATACCAAAAAGGTACGAACAGTAAAAACGAAATCCTTTGAATTAAGGTGCAGTCATTGGTAACTTGGATTTAAACAAATATATTTGTTAGTTTCAGGATTTTTGATATTTATTTTAAAGCCCCCATGCATGCGTACAGAAGCATAAACACACACGGGATATTCACCGGCATTTTAAGAGTGGTTATTTTGGGAGGTTGGATTAAGGATTGTGTTCGTTATTTTGCCCTGGTTCAGCGAATTGGGCGATGCCTTGCAAACTGAAAGGGTACCAGGTGACCAGTTCAATTCCTGGTCAGGACATATCCCTGGGTTACAGGCCAGGGCGCCAGTTGGGAGTCGGGGGAGGAAACTGATCACTGATCGCTGTTTCACACGTGATGCTTCTCTCCCTCTCCTTCTCCCTCCCTTCCCCTCTCGCTAAAAAATAAGTAAATAAAATCTTTTTAAAAAAGCATTGTGTTCATTGTTTTATATTTGTACTTCATTTCTTGATTTTTACAAATGATGGTGTGTTACTTTTATAATTAGAAATATAAACAAGGGGGGACCCAAAAATGGAATTTATTTTTAAAAATTGTGTATTCTTACATGTTTAAACTTCAGGCACCTTACAAGTAGTCTCCACTTGATGTAATACACCCATTGAGACATTTTTTCCACTGCTCAAAACAGTTTTTGAACTCATCAATTTTGATGCATTTTAGTGCTTCTGCCATTTTTTTGTTTCATCTCTTCCACATCAGTAAAACATTTCCCTTTGAGGACTTTTTTCATCCAGGGAAACAAACAAAAAAAAGGTTGTGGAGAGATCGGGTGAATAGGGAGGGTAGGACATGGGGTCATGCCATCTTTGGTCAAAAACTGAATACTCAGAGCGGTGTGGGCAGGTGTGCTCGTAAATCACCCATCAGGAAATGGGCAAATGCATTGAGTCTTCAAAAAAAATTCACTGAAGCTGACCGCAGCCTTTCAGATCAATGCCAGCTGGTACACTGATACAGACAGGTTCCTAGAACACTCATCTAGAGGGGGAAGCCTGTATTAAAAGGTGCCTGCCCTCCAGAAGATAGTTCCATTTTGGGGGTGTCTCCCTCATATGTTTGTGTTTGTAACAGTTTAGCAACTTTTCTGACAATTTAAGTACAATTCTGGTATTAACCACCCAGAGTTAGCACAGATTCCACAAGTTTAAGGGCACAGTCCCCCAACAGATTGCCACTACTTCAGGCGCCAGCACTAAGTTCCAGTATCTCCAGGTCACCCCCACTTCTGAGCAACTGGCTACAAATTCAGGGGTTCTCATCACCAATTCAGGTTTGATCCTTAGCTAGTATGACTCACAGAACTCTGGATAGCGCTATATTTGTGACTGAAGCTTTATCACAAGGAGTGCAAGTCAGGATCAACCAAATGAAGAAACATGTAGGGTGAGGTCTGATAGGGTCCCGATTTTAGAACTTTCATGCCACCCTGGCTGGTGTGGCTCAGTGGACTGAGTGCCGGCCTGCAAACCGAGAGGTCACCAGTTTGATTCCCAGCGAGGGCACCTGCCTGGGTTACGGTCCAGCTCCCCAGTTCGGGGCATGTGAGAGGCAACCGAATCACTCACACATTGATGTTTCCCTCTTTTTCTCCCTCCCTTCCCCTCTCTCTAAAGGAGAGGAGAGAAAAGAAAATATAAAATAAAATAAATCTTTAAAAAAAGAAAGAGCTTTCATGCCTCCTCCCTCTTTGTGGAGTCAAGGTGCATCGCCTTCCTCACCAATTGATGTGTTCACCAACCAGGAAAAAACTAGCTTTGGTGGCCAGAGGTTTTGGGTTTTCTTTTTTCTTTTATTGATTCTAGATAGAGGAGGAGGGAGACAGAGGGAGAGAGAGGGAGAGAGACTGATGTAAAATAGAAACTTCAATCGGTTGCCTCGTGCAAACGCCCCGACTGGGCACTGAATCCACAACTCAGCTCCCTGACCTTCCGGTTTGCTGGAGGGCGCCCAACCAACGAAGCCACACTGGCCAGGGGAGCGGCCAGAGTTTTTCCTGGGCTTGCCTTACGTAGGCACGGTTACTCGGGTTGCTGCCCGAGTGGCAGAACTGAAACTCCAGCCTCTCTCATCTCCCAGGGTCAGGATGTCGGTCAGATGTTACAGCTCAAAGCCCAAACCCTCTTAATTCTATGGTGATGTTCGACAATATCAGCTTCCATCCTGTGATATCCCCTTAGCATAAACCCAAGTGTGACCCTAGGTCCCACCAGGATTAATAGACATTCGCGTCACACAGAAAATGCCAAAGGGTTAGAGGATCCCCCTATAACCTCAGGCAAAGGCCAGGCAAATTCTTCCTCATACAACGCTGTCACATGAAATCACTAAAACAGACGCCATCACTTCCTGTGATTCAGAAGAAAAGAATACATGAGATAATTTGCAAAGCCTAATAGATATTTATTTTTTTAAGCAAAGCATATATACATTTCTAGAATATTATCACATTATCTTATATTCATCCGGTATGAATCCTTGTGAAATAAGAGGTTTATAAAATTTGAACATTGGAAAAAATACTAACATATTTATTGAGAGTTTTATACATTAATATAAACTTAAATATTCAGTTTCTCATAGTACAGGGTAATGAAATAATACAGGCCTACCTCATTTTATTACACTTTATTGTGTTTTGCATATACTGTGTTTTACAAAAAGTTTACACTTGCCAAAGGCTCAGATTAGGGTTAGTATTTTTTTTAGCAATAAAATAGCTTTAAAATAAGATATGTACCTTGTTTTTTTAGACTTAATGCTATTGCACACGTGCTAGCCCACGACAGTGTCAACATGTATATGCGGTGGGAAAACCAGAACTTTACGTGACTGGCTTTATTGCAGTGATCTGGAGCCTGCAAAAGCTTCGGGGTTTGCTGGTAGTTATATCTTGGGGCTGTAATGAGTATTATGTTCTTCTGATTTTTAGAAGATGTCTTTAATTTTAATTGCGCTGTTTAAAGTGTATTGCTAGATAAATCCCTGAGTAATGTAACATAATCAATGTCAGTGTCGTGAAGTAAAAGCAGACCCTGTAGACGCTCCAGCTGTACTTTCTTGTTTGTCTTTCATTTCGCTACAAGATCAGAAAAAGCCCTCCAGCAGCGTCTCCATTTTCTTTCTCTTAGTTCTCTACATCTTAAAACTCGTTACAAGCACTGCTCATAAAACCTCATCCGCTAGAACTCACTGGTGGTGGAAGATGACACTTGCTGGCGTCAGCTTGGAATCCCTCGTAAAGCCTTGTACGTGGATGCTCCCTAATCACGTTAAATGGCTGGATGGCAGACAGCTCTTTCATGTATCAGATTCGAATGCAGACACTTACTCTCGGTGTATTCACCAGTTAGCTTATTTTACCCAGTGAAACTGGAGTGATACATACTTGTTTTGGATTTGCTGTGTACCAGGCACTGTTTTAAGTGACAAGTGTAACCATTTTAGTCTTCACAACAGCCCTGTGAGATTCATTCAGCTGTCATCATGCCCATGACACGGGATAACCCAAGAACAGAATGGTCACTCAAGGTCACACAGCTGTTAGGGCTACTTGGGATCTGTTTATCTGAACTACGCACTGTCCACATGCTCTCTTAAGTGTGCTGACATACGCCATTTACCAATTCGTCTGCTGTCTTCTAAGTACCAAGGATAATGTAACTCTAAGAGTTACATATTGAATGCACATGGGGGATTGTGGTCAGTGGACAAGGATTTTGTAGAACTAGCTGTTTTTCCTGCCCTTACTGAGAAGCAGCAGGAATTTCACTGAGCTCTGCTGGCGTGTCCGTGTTTTTAAGGTGAAATTGAAGAGTGAGCATGTAACACGGCTGCTGTGCTGGGAGCAGCAAGCGGTGTCCGTGTGCATGCCGTGTTCTGGAGGGTGTCATTTAGAATGTTGGGGCTGCTTTGCAAAGCAGCAGACCACTGGTCCGCCAACCTTGGCCTGTCCAGCCAACGGCTTCTTTCCCTCGTTATTGTATTTGCATCAGCCTATATTCCCTTGTAGGCAGACTTGAAAATGCTGAGGCCTCTGCCATTAAGAGCTCTCTGGACCATGTGATGCTAACTAACCTATTATGGAGGCACAGCGCAGGCTTCTGCTACAAAGCCAGAAGTCAGTCTCTCTTCGGCGTATGGCACTTTTTGCTCTTGCTGGGTGATTGGGAAATCTCAAAACAATTCACTGAATATTGAGAAAGGATTAAGTTAACAACATTCGGGTTTGTACCAGTTGGAAATTATCCTGCCTTAATAACATTTTGGATAAAACCATTGTACAAATTTGTAAGAAAGGGAGGCATGTTTAGTGTGGTGAAAACCCGGTGGCTCAAAAAGTGAGGGAGGGAAACACATTCTTTTCGCACCTGCAGCTTGTGAGGCAGTGGGTGTGTGCTTTATGTTTTGTTTAAATTCATTGATATTACTTGCATTTAATTTTTTAAATCTTCTCCTGAGGATGTGTTTTTATTGATTTTGGAAAGCGAGGAAGAGAGACAGAGAGACAGAGAGAAACATCAATATAAGAAACATTGATTGGTTGCCTCCTGTGTGTGCCCTGACCAGGGATTGAACCTACATCCTTTTGTGTACGAGGCAATGCTCCAACTGAGTCCCCCCAGCCAGGGTGTTATTAATCACTTTAAAAAAATCATTTTACATAGTTTGAAAGTTTTTAAGAAAAGGTTTTTTTTTCAAGTTATTCAATCACCTGAATCAGATTTGAATCCTAATTTCTGCCTGGCGTAGTTGAGAATTGTTGCTTTTCTGTACAATATATCAGTCTCAAACATACCTGATTATAAGGCTTATGTAGGACTGTGACAAAGTGCAGGTCTCCAGGCCCGGACCCCATGTTTGGGGGCACGAATTCTGTATTTTTCTTTTTCTCTTTTATCTCTATTTTCACCCCCCCATGCCCGCCACCCCACCCATCCCCACCTCCCACCCTGGAACCTACCCCCTTTGGCTTTGTCCATGTGTCCTTTATATGTGTTCCTTGATGGCACTTCTCCTATTTTCCCCTCCCTCTGGTTGCTGTCAGTTTGTTCTTTATTTCAATGTCTCTGGTTATATTGACCTTGGCAAAGTCGTTCACAGTAGTTTCTTAGATTCCTTTGTATTTCTGTTGGGTTCAGTTGTAATCTCACTGAATTCTGTATTTTTCCTGTTAAGTTTTCATTTTGAAAATAAAAATATTCCAATCTTTCTCTTCACCCAGATTCAACAATTGTTAAAACTTGCCGTTTTTGTACTATACTGTATCATTTGCCATTATTGATAGTTGAATAGACGGGTGGATGGGTGGTAGGTAATTTGGCCTCTTTCTCTATTAAGGCACTTAATCAGCTCTTCTAATTCATTTCCTTCATTATTCCTTGACCGAGTGTCATCCCCAGGCTTAAAGTAGAAAAGAACAACAGGTGTTTAGTTAGAAGGTTCCACTCAACGTAGAACTCTCAAATTATTCTTTTCGTTGTGAAACATCACACATCTAAGTGTGCATATTTAAACATATATCTATACCCTTTAAACACGGATAACAATGGCTCATTCCTGTACCCACTACCCTGCTAGAACCAGAACATTGTTAGCAGGGACTTCGGGCCCCTTGTGGGCTGCTGCTCAGTACTTAACACACCTGATTTCTCTTCCACATGTGACCATTTTCCTGAGTTTTGTGTTATTCCCTGAATTTTCTTTAAAGTCTTTCCCCATAGATGTATCAGAAAAAAACTTTCAGTTTCCTGGTTTTGAACATTTTTTAAATGGATTCATATGTTTTCCCAGATGACTTGCTTTTATTCTTTTCCGTGTTACAATTTTGAGATTCATCCCTGTTGATATGTTTGGCTGTAGTTTCTTTTCACTACAACAGGTCTTCAGATAATGTATTTTTTTTTCCGCGTAGTTTTGTTATAATGTTGACGAGGTGCTGTAGGAACTTAACTCTTGTTTATATCATTTAGCCTGCATTAAAATTGGGTATACATTGTCATTTCCGGTGCAGAACCTATCAGTGAGGTTAAGTGAGGACATATGAAGATACCAGAATCTGTTGTACCACTGATGGACGTTAGGAATTCCTTCAGTTTCTTTTTATGTGAACAATGTGTCAAGAACATTCTTGTAGATAACCTTTGTGCACATGTACAAGAGTCACTTGAGGATATATTCCTAGGTATGTCCGGAATTGAAGGCTCTAGAAAGGTGTGGCTGTTTTCTAAACACGAGAGGGTTACCTTCATTCAAGGAATAGGATTGATTTCCTTGAGCTCCTTGGTGGACCTGGGATTGGGTCTGGGTTTTTGGTGTGCCCCAGAAAACTTTTTTTACATTTAAGATACCTAACTTCAGCTCCAGAGGTGAGTGGAAGTGATCTAAGACTGGAAATTCTGGCCCGTGCTGGTCCGGGCAGTCATTTGAGCTGGGAACCGACACACTGGCTTATGCTATGGTGACATTCACTGCGTTAAGCAGTCTCTGTGGTGACAACTCACACTGTCCTAATGCTTCTTTGACACCCACTCTGTGTTGGTGACTTTCTACTCGGCTTGGACAACACAATGCCCACATTCACTACTCTGATAGACAGGATAACATATTGGAAAGAACATGGGCTTTGGATTTACTTGAGTTTAACAGATTTGGCCACTTGCATATTAGAGAGATGCTGGAATAACTAGAGATAATGGATGAAAAGTGCTCGACACTTTGCCTGGCATTTGGTGAACGTGCAGTAAATGACGCTGTTGTTGTGCTCCTTGTTATTGTCATCACCCGGAACTCAGAAACCCGAATTACTGAAACTCCTTTCTCTGATGACCTTTTTTCCTTCTTGACTGAACTCATGAAATTTCTCCCCAACCCCCCCTTGTTTCAAAATCTCCTCTCAACTTCCAGTTTGCCTCTCTGAGTTTTTCTTACAATGGCCGTGCAGACTTTTTCGACTTAAAGGTTTCGCATGTCTTCCTCTGGCTTCCTCTTAACCATAACGTGCCCCGATTTGAACCTTCGATTCCTCTTCTCCCCATTCTCCACCATTTCCCTCAGCATCTTCCTCTCTACTCCAGTCAACAGCACTGCCACCAACTCAGGTGCCCTGACCTAAAACTGAGACCCATCTCTGAGTCCTGTCTTCTGTAGCCCATCTGTGGGTGCTGCTTCCAAATCATGTCACACCTCGGACCACACCCGGGGTTGCCTGCCCACTCTAAACCAGCATCATCTCCGCTCTGGAAAGCTGCTGCCATCCCTTGCCACTGCTCTCTGCCTGTCCTCTTGCCCCCTCAAGATAAATGATTGATCAGATCTGATCACACCACTGCAATTACAACAGATTCCAAGCACTTTGCCTTGGCCTTTAGGTATGATCAGATCATTCCTTACCTTGTTTTTTTTCATTCACAGTGTCCCAGTCACACCTGGCCTCCTTCTCTCCCGTGGGTATTCCAAGCTCAATGCTACATCAGGGCCTTTGCTCATCCTTGTGTTTCTTTCCGGAACTCTCTTCCCACATTATTGGTGTAATGTCTCCTTTCATAGTTCAAATAACTCAAAGGTCACCTCCTGAGAGAGGGTTACCCTGACCCTCATGTTTTTCTTAAATATTTTACTTTCTTCATAACTGTACTATCTATATTTAATCTTAAATATTTGTTGATGTATTTTAAAATCTCATTCCACTGGAATATAATGTCCAGCGGTGTGTCCATCTGCTTTACATAATAGGTGCTCAGCAAATAAATATTTGTTGGATTAATGAAGGAATGAGTGAAAGGTACCTGGAGGCTAAAAGAATCAGAGCTTGTTCATGTATCACTAAGTAATAATGATAACTATATATTTTTAAAGGTATGAAAATATTTTATTTTTCAGGATTAATTGGAATTCGTCCAAATGTCAGGTAAGTTTTTGTGAATAAGTTCTAACATGCTTTATTTTAAAATGTGAATTGAATGATTTCTTTAAAAGTTGAAATTTATTTCATTTTGAAGTTCTTTGTTGTTATTTAGTATTTGGAGAATGTATATTCATGTATATATACTCATTTATATATATATAAACATTCCTTTCTATATTTAACAAAAAGGATTAAAAGAGACATATTGACACATATGTACTGAAAGATCTCTGAAGCATACGGGGATCTTTGGGTAAAGGGAAAATATTGGAAAGAGAGTAAGTCTGCAAAGAAAGGAAGTAACAATGAAAAGCCTAGCTTCCCATGAGGGCTCAAAAGTAGCCCCTGCATCTTCAAGCAATGCAGGAGATGATATGAGGAGAGAAACACCACATTTGTGGGATTGGTGTGTTTTTTTAGATACAAGTCAATCAGTTAGGAGATTCAGAACTTTTCCCTCTAGTGAGTCCAAGGACAAGGTTCTCTCCTTTCAATAAGAGGACAACATGGGAAGACACTGCAGTACCTCCTTGATGCAATCAAGGTACTCAGGCCTCTTAGGAAGAACAGGGTACACGTGTGACTCAGACCCAACCACCTCTCATGGGGCTGTGTGTGGCACTGCTGGTTTTCAAACATTTAGTATTCACTGTGCTCTATTTTGAATTTACTAAGTATTTATCATGTTATGTTTTGAATTTTTTTTAAATGCAGCTATTTCCAAAAATGGATTCAGGAGAAAGTCAGATTCACTCTGTGTATGACTGCATACATTAGGAGAAAGGAATTTTGATGCTGCGAAAGGGATTTGTGTAAGGAGGAGTCAGACTGAGGCTGAAGCTACTAACACAAAACTCACTGCTGTGATCACCGCATGGTGGTGGAATGCTGCATTTTATTTTTAAATCTATATTCCACCAGAAAATTCATCAAACATATTAACAGGTTGATATTTAATATGCATAATTAACCATGTTTTTTGTATGAAATATGAGTGTATTTCATATTGGTTTTACGCGTTGGTGCATGCCGGCAGGAAAAAAATGAACACATTCTGTTATCCTATCATTTCTGTTGTAAACCATGTCCTCTGTCTTTCCCAAAGGTGTAGTCCCCACAGCCCCTGAGAAACCTGCAGATGAAATGGAAAATCAAATAAAGTCACCAGAGCCACGGCCTGATGCCCCTCCTGACTACAGTTCCCATTTTGTACCAGGTAGGCTAAATATTCAGAAAGGACCTTTCCTCTCTGCAGACAACCATTCTAATAGTCAAGATGGCTTTTAAAAAGGTTATTTAATTAAATGAGTTGTTCAACAAATATCTAATGGCCACAGGCACCAAGTAGATTACTAAGTGTCAATTAAGAACATAATCTTAGGGCTTCCAGTCAAGATGGAGACGTAGGTAAACACTGCTCATCTCCCCACACAAACACACCAGAATTACAACTAAAATATAGAACAACCATCACTCAGAACTGTCAGAAATCAAGTTGAATGGAAGTTCAACAACTACAGAATTAAAGCAACCACATCCATCCAGACTGGTAAAAGGGTCAGAGATGCAGGGACACAGAACAGGCTGGTTTCACACCCCCGTGGGGTGGATAAAAATTTGGGAGGGATACCTTGGGAGTGAGAGGTCCCAGCCCCACACCAGGACCCTAGCTCAGGGCTCCAGTGCCAGAAAGATAAGTCCTGTAAATTCTGACTGCAAAAATCAGTAGCGATTGAATCAGTGGAAGAAACTTCTGGAGTCCCAAGTAGATCCTCTTAAAGAATCCTCACAAAGACTTAATGAACTAACTCCCTCTGAACTCCAGCACCTGGGTAACAGCTTGAAAGTATCTGTAGCATACGGGGAGGAACTGAAGTATCTGGCATCAAGGCAAGAGCTGGGGGACAGCCTTCTCCCAGACTGAAAGGCAAGCAGAGGCCAATGTGCCATTTATGAACTCTTCCCCGACAAAGCCACAGAGCTGGCAGGCTGCTGCTGTATCTGAGACTCCATCAACCTGGGTGTTTACCCCACCCAGGTGAATCCCTGAGGCTATGCCTCATTCAACTTACAGGCCCCCCCAAAGCTGTTAACAGTGGCTTTGCCATATGAATGGCTGGCGTTGGCTCATGCTTCACAACTCCCTAAATTCTCTCCAACAAGCAACAGCCAGCCTTGGTGAACCCCTAACCCCTGTACCTCTTGCTAAGAGGCCTCAAGCCTGGCACTAGCCGCAACCAGCCTAGTTTCACAGCTGGTTTCGCCTGGAAACCTTCAAAACCAGCACAAGTAGCAGCCATCTGCAGATTGTTTTGCACTCGTGCAGGGTGGCCTCAAGCAGAACACAGAAGGGGGCTGACCTTGGCCTGTACCAACCAGGAAATCCTAGGGACCAGGATACCCAGTGGACAGTTACAGACCATGTCAGAGCCCCACCACCCAGCCCCTATACAACTGAGTCTCTATGGAGGGCAGAGATTGGTGGTCAGTGGTCACAGCCAGTCCTTGTAGCTGACTGGCCTGGGAAAATCCCTCCCATTGACCTGCCAACAACAATCAAGTTTCAACTACAAGACAAGGGTGTACTCGGCCTACATGAAGGGCACACCTCAAGTACCCAGCTTGGGTGATAGGGGAGGCTATGCCACTGGAACTTACAGAACACCTACTACATTAGGGCACACTACCAAGCCACAGAGTCAGAGCAGCTCTACCTAATACATAGAAAGACACACTGGAAGCTGCCATAATGAGGACACAAAGACACATGGCTCAAATGAAAGAACAGATCAAAATTCCAGAAAAAGAACTAAACAAAATAGATAAGCAATCTATCAGATGCAGAGTTCAAAACACTGCTTATAAGGATGCTCAAGGAACTTAGTGAGGAACTCAACAGCATGAAAAAGATCCAGTCAGAAATGAAAGATACACCAATTAATATACAGAACAATTTACAGGGAATCAACAGTAGATGGATGAAGCCAAGAATCAGATCAATGATTTGTAACATAAGGAAGCAAAAAACAACCAATCAAAACAACAGTAAGTAAAAAGAATTTAAAAAAATGAGGATAGCGGAAGTAGCCCATGGGACAACTTCAAACTATCCAACATTCACATCATAAGGTTGCAAGAAGGAGAAGAAAAAGAGTAAGAAATTGGAAATGTATTTGAAAAAATAATGAAAGAAAACTTCCCTGATTTGGTGAGGGAAATAGACATGCAAGTCCAAGAAGCACAGAGAGTCCCAAATAAGATGGATACAAAGAGGCTCACTCCAAGATATATCGTAGTTAACATGCTAAAGGTTAAAGATAGAGAGAATCTCAAAAGCAGTAAGAGAAAAGCAATTAGTTACCTACAGGGGAGTTCCCATAAAGCCGTCAGCTGATTTCTCAAAAGAAACTTTGCAGACCAGAAGGGTTTGGCAAGAAATACTCCAAGTCATGGAAAGTGAGAGCCTACTGGTAACATTGTTCTACCCAGCAACACTATCGTTTAGAATCAAAAGGTCGATAAAGAGCTTCCCAGACCAAAAAAAAAAAAAACTAAAGGAGTTCATCATCACTAAACCACAAATATATGAAATATTAAAGAGACTTATTTTAAGAAAAAGATCACAGCTATGAACTACAAAATGACAATAAATACATATCTATCAACAATTGAATCTAAAAGACAAACTAAGCAAACAAGAAGAATAGAGAAAGAATCATGGATAGGAAGAGACATTTGATGATTGCCAGATGAGAGGGGGTTGTGGGGGAATGGGTGAAGAGGTGAGGGGATTAAGAAGTACAAATTGGCCATGGCTGGCATAGCTCAGTGGATTGAGCACAGGCCTGCGAACCTAAGGATCACCGGTTGGATTCCCAGTCAGGGCACATGCCTGGGTTGCAAGCCAGGTCCCCAGTAGGGCGTGTGCAAAAGGAAACCACACATTGATGTTTCTCTCCCTCTCTCCTTCCCTTCCCCTCTCTCTAAAAATAAATAAGTAAAATCTTTTTTTAAAAAAAAAGACATAAGTTTAAGGAAAAAAAGTGCAAATTGGTAGTTACAGAATAGTCATGGGGCTGTAAATTTCAGTATAGAAAATGGAGTAGCCAAAGAACTTACACACATGACCCATGGACAAGAACAATGGTGTGGGGATTGCCTGAGGGTGGGGATGGTGCTGAGTCAAGGGGCACTAAGGGGGAAAAATTAAGACAACTGTAATAGCATAATCAATAAAATATAATTTAAAAAGAACATACTTTTCATAGGATTTATAGGCTACTGAGGAAGGAAACTGTACAAACATGGATGGCATTCTCTTTGCTTGATTATGGAAAAATGAAGAGAATGTTGTAGGGTCACAGATGACAGTGACCTGGGAACTGCAGGAAGCCCTAACCTCCGGACCAAGGAAGTCATGTTTGATGGCGGTTAAAGAGCTTCCCAGTCAAACCATACGAGGCAGGGACTGTTTCGGCCAAAAGAACAACATGTCCAAAAGCACAGGTCACGAAGGTCTGGTATGAAACATGCGTGGGGCAAACAGCGAGAGAGATAGATGTGTATGCCACTGATTTCTGGTTAAGGAGCTTGTGGTTCCATGTATATTTTAACAAATCTAAATACACTGCAGCTGGTGACTCAGGAAAATGGATACTCACACTGCTAGTGGAAATTTGAGTTAGTATGTAGCTATTTCAGAAAGTAATTTTGCAATGAGTAAAATTTTTTAAGTTAAAAATATACTTCTAAGTAAATAATTTTCATCAGGATTCTATTCAGATACATTTTAATGAATTAGAAAATGATAGACAAGTTTGTAGCAATATTCAAATTTGTATTTATGTATATTTAGAGGTGGAAACCACTGAGTTAGGCTGTTAAAGAGCCAAAGAAACCCTGGTATCCATAGGATGATGGCAGAGATATCACTTTGGCTCTAGATGTGTGACCCATGGAGCTCAGGTGGCCTTGACCCCTGCAGTGTTTTCTGGCGGGAGCAGGGCTTCCTTTACCCCTTTCCCTCACATGTACCCATATTGGGTAGGTCTAATCCAATATAACCCCCTTTAACCAGCTTAACTCTGCTAAATCCACGGTTTTGACAACCCAAAATTATAATCTTCCTGTATCTGATCGTTTCTCTATGTTTAATTTCACTGACTATCAATATGATATACATAATCTATTTTATTTTCACCAATCACTCTATTTAAGTACCTAGATTCCATTGGAACAGCCATTCCACCATTTCTAAGAAGTAAACACTGGTTATAAATCATACTCTGGTCATCTGGAAAAGTGTTTATTCCTCTCTATATCAAAAAATTAGCAAAAAATTAGGAGACATCCTTCAAATTAAATGTTTACATAAGTTGAAAAATATGATGCAAAGCATCAAATTTTGTTAGGAAATTGTAACAAAAATTTACTGTGACTGCCACCTAGTGGCTGAACTATGTACTTTCTCATGGTGACAGATTATGTCCCTGT
>VMDR010013967.1:0-24198 GCA_007922815.1 Macrotus californicus | reverse complement strand
AAATTAGGGTGGGTACCTATAAACAAGTCTTTCAAATTTCTGAAAGTTTTTCCCAAAATAACTTATCAGGACTATTTTTTTATTTGATCATGAAGATCATCCAATTAACCATCCTCTTTTAGAGTGAGAAACTATAAGAAACCCTCCAAGTTGCATGAGAATTTAATTTCATTTACATTTTAAGGTAAACTTATCTAATATCTATAGCATGTTGGTTTGTGATCACAAAGCTGGAAGAGATCTTTCTTCAGTTCGCTATCTTTATAGATAATCAATACAATATGCTCTTAAAGAAGTTATTATCACCAAGAAGTGTCCTGCTTAAGTACAAAATGAGGACTATAATCAGGGTCTCCTGGACCAGTTTCTTTGTCCCTGTACCACAGCCCAGGGTCTGCTGAAAGAAGGACAGCTAGTAAAACTTCATTTGATATGGGAGATTACTAAGATGATCTCAGTCTCTGTTCTGCTGTTCACACTGTATTATTCAATGAATGCTTTTTAAAATAACTAATGCTGTATCCAAAGCTCCTAATACTGTGCAATGCTAATATTTCAAGGAAGCATGATTCTTCTGTGGTACCAACTGCTTTTAATGATGTATCTGCTCAAATATGTTAAGTGACTTCCACTCATAGAGTGAGGAAACATGGTGCTGAGAAGCCATTGCTTCACCTCTGCTTCATTTTCCGTGAAAAAATCTTTGAAAAATGAAATGTATCTTTTCATTATGATGCAACAAGATTTTGTTTCATTGCAAAATGAAATTCTAATTTTATTTTATGTGAGCAAGTTAAATATAGCAAATCTTTTATTTTATTTAAAGAAGTATATTTTCTGGGTTCATGAATGTGATGTATGGTTA
This sequence comes from Macrotus californicus, assembly GCA_007922815.1. NCBI lineage: Eukaryota > Metazoa > Chordata > Mammalia > Chiroptera > Phyllostomidae > Macrotus > Macrotus californicus. The sequence continues at coordinate 23,333 of VMDR010013967.1, read as the reverse complement.
TATTCTGTATTATTTGAATATTTTAAAAGCCTTGTGTCCATTTTTGAACTCTGCAGTTTAGAACCTAGCAAAAATAGAGTTTCCGCATCTAAAATGGGCACTTTAATGACAGGTTGAGGAATTAAAGTTGCTTAACCTGGAAAAGAAAGAGCTCAGGACATGTGCTGATGACCCCACTCAGGCTCCTGAAGTGACTTTATGAGGAGCCCCGTGGTTTCCCCTCTACTCTGAAAGGAGTGGTTTGGGTTCTGGTAGTGGTTATGGAACATGGCTGAGATTCAGCCTGGGGACTCTTGCTGAATCTTAATTCATTTCTTTAAATCTTCACCCAAGGACATGCTCATTGCTTTTAGAGAGAGGGGGAGGGAAGAAAAGAGAAGGGGGGAGGGAAGAAAAGAGAAGGGGGGAGAAACATCGATGTGAGAGAGAAACATTGATAGGTTGCCTCTTGTATGTGCCCTGACCTGGGACTGAACCCGCAACCGAGGCGTGTGCCCTGACTGGGAATTGGATCCACGACCTTTTGGTTTACAGGATGATGCTCCAACCAACTGAGCCACACTAGCCAGGGCCTACTTCATTTCCTAAGGCCAGAATTGACATCCATCAGATTTTTAAGTTACTTTTTATTGTGTCTGAATAAAATGGGATTTTTCAAGTTATCTTTAAGTTCTGTTGTTAGTTTTGGAGCAGAGACATTCAAATGATTTTTTTTGCAATAACAATGATTAGGCACAATACAATACCTGACTCAACAAATGTGGGGATTGTCTCGCCAACCCCTCATCCTACAGAACAGGAACTGGAAATCCAGAGAGAGCAGTGGAGAGACAGGTTACATGAAAGTCTACCGATACTTAAGTCAGGGTTTTTCCATCTTTCTGCAACACTTCTGAATACTCACCTGACTCTGTGACCTAACATGCAATGGATTTGAATGGTCATCACACAAAATTAAGGTGACGATTTGGATGGGAGGGCAAGCTCATGATAAATTGGGAAATGCACCTCCTCTTTCGAAATATTGCCTTATTCTGTCTTATCAGTGGCTTTCTGCTAGTGTGGCTAAGGAAGGTTAGATTTGTTAATTGTGGCTGATAAGCAATTAGAAATTATGGAATGTTTGTTATGTGTCCTAGATCGTTGTGCTCTTCTCTCCTGAGCTAGAAATAAATGAGTAGGAGTGGGTATCTCACACCCCCCCACAGCTGAAGTTATTACTTGAGATTTATCACACCCAGAAGTGCTGTTAATATCCCAGTAGGAATAGCTTTTTGAGAGCCACGGTCACCACTGATTCACTGTTCTTCTGCACCTGCCAATTGTGTCGGAAACGCAAGGGCAGACAGGTCCAAACAGATTTCCTTGTTGTGAAAAACACTAAGTGAGGTATTGCAAAATAACATGAAAGCTATTTTACGCACCCCCTTGTCTTACAGATGTAAAACCTGAATCCGGAAAATAAGATGTGGCTGGTATTTGGTGGCAGGTGAGGACTGGAAACTGGAAATAAGAAGGACAGAAAACATTAGAAAGTCACAAATGTATTAGGGGACTTCATCGGGAAATGATGACTGTGGTTTTTTTTAAGGACAAAGACAAAGTTATCAGGCATATCTTTAGACAGGATGAGGGAAGATTTCTCTCATGACATGTAATTCTCTTTGTAGCACTGACATAAGAGACTTTTCTGAAAGGGACAAAGGGACTAATATTTACAAAAGAAGGCAACAATATGATGGGAATTCTGAAGGGCTTCGGAGCTGCTGACAACTCAGGTTATCTTCCTGGTGTTTTGTGGTTTCCCTTTGAAAAATGGGAGTGATCACCACCTTTTGGAAAAAGATTTAAAAAATAGTAAGAGCTCTGTTACTGTTCGTTCATCTTTGGCAAGTATCTACCCCTTTCCAATCTCCAGAGAACCGAAGGTAAATTTTAGAGCTGCCAGGAGCATTAGAATTTATCATTCCTGCCCAAAGTAAAAATCTAATCTATATTTTGGATTAATATTTAACTTTTCATTAAATTTTTGTCTTTTCTGTTCTTGCTCTTAGTGATGATGTAAGTAAGCTCTGTGGGAGCCAAAGCCTATATTTAGCTCTGGTCTTCACGTCCTGGACACACTCTTAATATTCAGTAAATAATTCTTGTGGTTATTGCTGTGTATGAAATTACTGCTATTCTTAATTTTAGTATTACATGGTGTTGGTATTTGGGGAAGACTTAGGACTCTGGTGTAACTCCTATATTTTGCAGTAGAGACTGAAGCTAAGAAAAGAGCTGCTATAAATTTATATAGCTACATGGCTGCTGGCCACACACAGAACTTAGGTACCAGCTTTGTTTATCTCCCAGACCAGAACACTAAATGTTAAAGTAAACAATTTTGTTAGAAGAGCATATATATATTATATGTGTTATATATAATATATATGTGATATATATATAATATATATGTAGTTATGATGAGCAGCCACATTATCTAGGATCAGCATTTTAGTAACCCCATTATTAATTAATCAGATAATGGATTAAGATCTTTATTTATTCACCAGTATTTCTTCAGGCCTATTGTGTGCTAAGCACTGGTCTACATGGAAAAGTGAAGAAAAGCAAATAGTTTTTCTGATTTCATGGAGTTTATGTTGGTAGAAGAGCGACTACCAAATGAGTGGAACATTTTATGTCAGATACTGAAGAAACTACCATGAAAAAAAATGAGCAGGAAAGGTGGGTAGAGAAACTAGTAGACATTGCAGGGTTAATTTAGGATTTTAAGTTCGTAGGCCATGGGAAACCTCACTGAAGAGATGACATGTGGACAAGGACCTGCATAGGTAAGGGATCAAGCAATGGGAAAGCAAGGATCCATCTGGGGGAACAGCATTCCAGGTGGAGGGAATGGCAATTGCAAACTTTCTGAGGTGGTCTCCCAGCCTGAGCTTGGCAGGTGTGCCCAGCAGCAAGGAGGCCTGTGGAGGCAGACAAAAGAGAGGGTTGGAGATGAGGTTTGGTGAGCCTGGTACATCTCCTGCCCCATGCCCTATTTCTCCTGACCAGCGGCCACCATCACAGTCACGTCTCCAATGTCCAAGAGGACACCCCTGGGACTAGTCAGCACACTACCACACCCCTATTGCAGGGCGCTTTCCTCCCTCCCCGCTCCTTCAGATAACAACACCTGAGCCCGTCAGGAGAATAACGAGCGCTCTGGAACTTTGAGCTGAGGCTGGGAGTTAACCTGCTGTGAATGCCCTTGCACACCACAGATCTGAGGCAGTGCCAGCAATTTTCCCTTAGAAATGTGAACGTTTTTTCTGGTGTTGCAGGAGCCTCACATTGCTGGTGGAAGAGACAAAAATGCAAATGAGTTTGCAAAAGGCAAAATTCTCTTGATCCTATTTGCAAAAGCAATGTGAGTCCAGAGGATACCTCTGAAGAACTGTTGGAGATCCAGACAGACCCTGTTTCACTTTTAAAGCAGCTGTGTGTTTTTCCACAGGGTTCTTCAGAGACTACCCACCCCATCCCCCAGTTACTTTTGGGGATTCATTGACTTGCTAAATCACTGCATTAGCCTACAGCCTTCTGGAAAAAGCTAATCCCACTGCTTCTGTCTGAGGGAGAAGCCAGCCCTTGGGCTGGAACCAACCACATTGACAACGCCGAGAGATGGGGAGGTGCAGAAGCCCTCGAGAAGAGGTGCAAATTTTCAGGGTAGGGTGGAGTACAAGCACCCCTAAAAATGCTGTACTGAAGCATACCCAGAGAAAGCACCTGTTTTTATGATTGCTAATCATAATAACTTTCCTTAATACATTACAATTGGTAAAGCATTTTCCTACCCCTCCCCTCATTCGGTCTCCTCTGCAGTCCTATATGATCTTGTTATCAAAATGAGCTCTACCAGCCAGCAGATCTACATTACCTAGGAGCTTGTTGGAAATGCCTCACCTAGACCTACTGAGCTAAAATTTGCACTTACTGAGACCCTCAGGCACTGCTGCAAGGTCTCCAGGACACTCATTTCTCCCCATTATAGCAATGAAGTGGAGGACCAGCATGGCTGGGTAAGTGAGGCAAGGTCACCTACCTCAGTAATAGTGAAGCTGGGCCTCATACTCAAGCTTTGTGCCTCCTAGCCCAGCAATCTCTGGGCTGAGGTCACTACTTTCCACTCCAAGGTCCCCTTTGTAGCTTATTTGCAATAGACTAGCTTTCAAAAGAAAAGCAACCATTTTTCTCTCAACCTAGACTATCACTTTCTCTTACTCTCTCCACCAGTCACCCTGCGCCCCTCCCTTATTTGCTTGCTGGTACTAGTAATGCAAACACTCTGAGAAGCTCTGCAGCATCACCTGAGTGGAGCCAATAATGAGTGAATCTGATAAGAGCTGCTGGCATCAGTCACTTGCACTGGCATCTTTGCAAAACCTTTCTAGCTTCACTGAAAGAAAGGGTTACAAAGTTGGAACAAGTCAACTGAGGAATGTAGCTGGGGCATTCTGATGGGTGCAAATGGATTTTCCCCATTCTTGCTCCTGGTTATAGGAAGACAGATGACATTTAGCTTAGTACCATGGGAAACCAATTGTATGAAGCTCTTTCATGTCTGCAGTGAGCTTTCTAGCCCCACCATTCACCATGGCTCACTGTAATCTTGAAAATATTACTATGCCCACTTTCAGGATGTAAAACTATGCCTTGATATGACTTAGATGACACTCTGAAAGTGGGTGACTTATCCTTTGCTGACTGATTAACCTGACAGTAGGCAAAACTGAGTCTACTGGGTAAAGACTTCGCTATGCACAGGCATCATGCTTTGGGTAAAGAAAAGCTCTAACAGAATTTTGAAAATCTGACTCAGATCCTGAGCTATAACTCTTTAAGTAACTGAAGCTCACTAATCTCAAATTGAATCTTCATATTTTGTTAGTCAGTTTGTTCAGTGAAAAATAATACAAAACACCCACCATGAACCTATTATGTGCATAGAAGTCACCATAGTAGGTGGTAGAAAGGGTTCAGTAATGAATGACATCCTGTCGAAGAGTGAACTTCATTAATGGAATGTACACACATGTATAGAATAAACCAGGATGAGAGTCACTCCCCCCCAACCCCCACACAGAGAATGAGGCTCGACCTAGGAGGTGGCATTTGAGTTCCTCTGGATGGAGGCAGGCTTTGGACTGCCAAGTAGGCAAAGTCATTGGGGTGAGGAGGCAGTGTGAGCAAAGGCACAAGATGAAAATGCTGTTTTTATTTAGAGCAGAAAACAAACACTGTACAGAGTCTGACTTGTAACCTATTAACTCAGAGGCAAAGCAATATGCCTTTCTTTTCCTTCATTTCAATCAACTTAAATCTGACTTCGATTCCCTATGCCTGGCGGTAAATGCATTATTGGGCCCTATCCCCTCTCCCAAGCAGAGTCAAGGTCTACCTGGGACTATGAGCCTCAGAGCACATGTGGTCACTGGCCCCTGTTGTGAAGTGGAGTGGCGTGTGTGCCATGCCTGGGGCGTGAGCATATTGATTGCTACCAAGAACTATTCTTTGCCTGGGGTTCCGCTCCCCGGCAAACCATGCTGCCATCAGTCCCCAGAGTGCCTCTGCCCCCTTCTGCCCTGCTGCCCTCAGCATTGTCTTCCATGTGTTTTCAGTCCCAAAGGAAAATTTCCCCCCATTTAGATGCTCCTAAGAGACCCCTTGCATGGCCTCCTCAATGACTGCATTCTTTTCTAGGAGCTATGCTCTTCAGGTAGCTTCTGTTTTTCTTACTGGAAAAATGCCTGAGTCCAGGATTACTACCTTAAGTGCCCTACTTCAAATGGCAAAGGGAAAAGGAAAAAAATGAACGTTAACATTTTAATAAAAAGTTGCACCACATTCAGAGTACCTGGGGCAGGAGGTAGTTGAAGGAGCATGTGGGTGCTCACCCTGGACACACTGTTGGTGGGGGTGGGGGAGAGAGTGGAGCGGGCACCGTTCAGTGACTCCGGTGACTTTCCCAACTGAGATCACAGGGCCTGCAGTTTGGTCTGAGTCCCAGCTTTCTAACCCCTTTTGTCATGTGGTATAAGAACTTGTCTTTATCTGTGCCTATCTTTCCCTCTTGCTTGTTCAGAACAAGAGTTGACTTTCTATTCTAAGCGGGTCAGCTTTTACCCTGGATCCTGTCACCTTGTGTGTCTTGTGGGATGGATGCTGTCAGCACTTACTCCTAAATCTCTGGTGTTTTCATCCTCTCTGACTTCTCAGCTTATTAGCACGCTCGAGTCTATCCTGCTTAAACACAAAACCAGCACATGACAAGTCCTTCTCTTACCTTCCATCTCTTTTTAGCTCCTTTCTTATCTCTCTCCTTTCTTCAAAAAATCCCTGATTATGACCCAGCCTTTTGCCTCGAGGACTGAGAAGTGCTGGAGGAACAGCCTGAGCCACTCCACTCTTAGAGGCAGATGGGCTCTGCCTCTTACAGTATATTCTTTTTCTTTCAAAGAAGATTTTATTTATTTATTTTTAGAGAGATCGGAAAGGAGGGAGAAAGGGAGAGAAACACTGATGTGTGAGAGAAACATTGATTGGTTGCCTCTTGCATACCCCCAGGTGGGGACCTGGGCATGTGCCCTGACTGGGAATCGAACCAGTCACCTTTCAGTTTGCGGGACAACGCTCAACCCACTGAGCCACACCAATAAGAGGTCACTGGATATTCTCAAAAAGTATATTGTAAGGCTTTCTGAGTCTCAAGTTCTTAATTTCTAAAATGATGGCAGTGAGACCAACCTTGAAGTACTGTTGTCAGGATTCAATAAAATGTAGGTAGTTAACCCAGTCTTGTATGTAACAGATACTAGAGATTTGTAAGTATCATTATTATTTGTATATATTGCACCCTTGGCCTGAAAACCTATTCTCGTCCTCTGGCATCTCTCCAGTTTACCTGGCAAATTTCAGCTCATCCTTCAATACCAGCTCCCTGTGCTGGTACCTGCTCCCACCTCCTTTCCTCCACTCCCCCCCCCCCCCCCCCCCCCCCCCCCCCCCCCCCCCCCCGCCCCATAGTCCTGTACATTCCCTCTATTTTTCATGGTACCCAAGAAGTTGTTTTATAGTTTTTTAATGTTCTGTCTTCCTCTCAACACTGCTGTGGGAAGTCCTTGATGGTAGCAACTGCAGTGTGACTCTCCTGTCTCCTGGCCCTCTTTCAGGACCTGACATGTGGGAACACTCAAATGCTTGTTGAATTTCATGTTATTTCACAAACTTTGTAATAGTGCTTATTATGTGCCAAGCACTTTATCAATATCAATTTGTTAATCCTCAAAACATAACTGCGAGGTGGGCCCTTTTATCTTCATTCTACAGATTAAGAGAAACCCCTGAGGCACAGGGAGGTGAGGTTTCCCAAGGCCACGTGGCAAGTGAGTGGGAAGCTGGAGCTGAGATTTGAATCTAGACTCTCACTCTTGTCTCTGTCTGGGTTCAATACTCTCTGTCCTGGGGTAAGTTATGTGCCTATTTGAAGAGTTATCATGAAGATTATGACAGATGGGAGTGAATTTTGTAAATTGCAAAGTGTTGAATGAATAAGGGAAGTGTGCTCTTTGATTCACGTTAAAAGTGCTATAAAATGTATATTGTGACGACAAAAAAGAGATCGTGGTAAACATAACACCATAAAAATTTAATGATTATCACCAAAATATTTTTACCTTGAGTTTGAATACTGAAAGAAGAAATTACCATTCACATTTTCTTTTCCATCAAAGGAAAGCAAAAATGGAAAGTAGTTTAACATATGCCACCTCTGGAGTGCGGTCGCCCACTCATTTTTCTGCAAGGATCAATTCTATTTGAGAGCAGCTGTTGGGAGCAGATGAACTTCCTAAAATGGCCCTGGGGAGAAAAAAGCAAATGGACAGCTGCTTGACCTTTTTCCAAGTAAAAAAACAAGCCCTGATCAGTTGGTCTTGATTGGCATGTGCAGAGTTGAGGAGTCTTTGATCAGTTTTTATAAAAAAACACCCGTGATGATTACTCACTGCTCACTAACATCGCACCACAGATCTGGTGGGTCTGATGTGTGTTTCCATTTTGGCTCCATAAACACCAGCTGTGGACAGTATGCGCTGGTGCCATGACAGGGGTGACCTAGGGGAGAAGCACTAGAGGCAATCTTAGTATTTCTGTAGCTCATCGGGGTTAGGAGCACCTGGAAGAGTTAAGTCCTGCAGGTTTAGGGGACCCTGCTTGGACCTGCTGATTCAGACCCCATTCGATCTGTTGCATGGAGAGTGAGCACCCCCAGGGCGACTCATACAGCAGCGCAGTTTGAGTGCTGCTGTCTCCGTCAGCTTGGGCTGCCTTCACAAATTCCACAGACTAGGTGCCTTAAACAACAGGCTTTGTTTCTCACAGTTCTGCAGGCTGGGAAGTCCAAGATGAAGGTGCCAGCAAGATTCGGCTCCTGTGGGGGCCTGCTTTCTGCTTCCTGGCTTATAGAGAGGCACCGCTTTCTCACTGTGTGATTACATGGCCTTTCCTCAGTGTAAGAGCCTGAAGAGAAGAGGGGGGAGGCAGGAGGAGAGATCAAGAGAGAGAGTGTCTTCTTCTAAGGACACCAGTCCCATTGTGAAGCACCGCTCCAATGACCTCATCTAAACCCAGTTACCTCCTGAAGGTCTCACTTGCAAATACCATCGTCTTAAGGGGTGGAACTTCAACATATGAACTTTGAGAGGGACACAAACATTCAGCCTATTGCAACCACTGAGGAGGAACCGTCTTTTACAGTGTGATGGAGGGAATGGCTCGAGAACTTAATGCAACCGTTCCTGAAAGGTTGCCACATTCTCTCTCCCTCTCTCTCTCTCTTTTTGCTGCTGGTTGTGATCAATTAGCTGATGCCTATCACTGCACAGGAGCTTAGAGATTGAGTTTGCATTAGAACAAAAAGGTGTTCTTAAATCTGTTTTGGCTCAGTTGTATCAGTGATTTCCATTCTGTTTCCCATGCCTGTAGGAAGGAATAAAAGGAATGAATTTTCTGGATGACCAACATTTGAATTGCTTGAGAATGATAAAAATAAGCCCCATAGAGGAGTGGTTAAAGAGATGATGTATTAGGCAGGGCTTTAGTCAACACCTGAGTGATGGCAGCTGTCCCCCAGAAGTTTTTTTAAAACTTTGTCACAGCTGCTTAATATAGCAGGGAAATGTTTCTCTTTTGAGCCCTGCCAGGAGGTGCCGGAGCAGATGAGTGTGTCCTTTCTGACATCCTGGGACAGTTCTTCATGTCATTCATCACACCAGCATAGCCGAATCTCAGAACGATGGTGGCCACTGATTCCTTGTAGTCACACAGCAGCTGTGCCTCTGCCAGAGCACATCGCCGCCTGTAAGCTGCAGAGCATTTGTGGCAATTGTCTAAGGACATACGCAAATTATAGTTATTGTCCAATAGGTATGTCATGTACAACACTGCAATTCAATTCAGACATTAACCAGGTGGAGTGAGCACCAACTCCACTGGTTAAAGGCCCAGTCTCCAACAAGAGTGCCCTCACTTCAGATGAGTTCGAAGGGGAGTTTCCTGTGAACCCCTCAGATTAGATAATTTGCTAGAACAACCCACAGAACTTAGGGAAGCACTGTATTTAGAGTTGTTGTTTTATAACAAAGCATATGATTCAGGACCAGTCAAATGAAGAGATGCATAAAGCAAGGCCTGGGAGGGTCCCAAACATGGGGCTTTCTTTCCCCTGTCTGTGGAATCAGGACATGTCACCCTCTTGGCACATTGACGTGTTCCCCAACAAGAAAGCTGAGCCTCAGTATCCATCCAGAAATTTTTAATTGGGATTTCATTACATAGGTATAAATTATTGAATCATCGATCAAGCGAATGGACTCATTCTCCAGCTTTCCACCCCTCTTGAACACAGGCTCAAAGCCCCAACCCTCTAATCTCAGAGTTGGTCTTTCTGGCAGCACCTGCTCCCTCATGAGTGACCTCCTTAGCTCGAACTCAGCTGCAGTTTGAGGACCCACCCTGAGAAGCAAAGGCACCTCCAGGATCTGGGAAATCCAAAACATTTGGAACCTCCACCCCAGGGGTCCAGAACAAAGACTAGACACACTCTTTATCACTCAACACCTCAACTTCCAGGGACGTATATTTCAGATAAAATAATCTTAGTCATCAGAACCTCATACATTGTTAGAGGAGGAGTGAATCTTCAAAGTGACTTCATTCAAACCTCCCCTGTGACAGATGAGGAAACTGAGGTCCAGAGGGGAAGAGCATTCCCCAAATTAGTAACTAGGAACCAGTAGAGGTGGATATTAGAATTGGAACAGGTTTAGGTTTTCTTGTCCCCGGGGCACAGATTTGAGACCAGAACGGAGTTTTAGGAGAGCTCTGTATCCATGTGGGAAATGGTGGGGACTGGAGACAGGAGGGTAGAGAACACATGCATGATAGTGTGTGCACTTGTGTGAGTGTGTGAAGGGCCTTGCAGTCAAGAATACTGGGCATCTGCTGTTTACCTTGCTTGTAGCGGGGCTGCCTTGGGCTAAGAGGTCCGTAGACCACTGCTGGAGGGATCACTGGAACAAAAGGTCTTGAGGTGTCCATCACCATTTGTCCTGGCCTGAGGAAACCTCACTGTAAAAGGAAAATCAAGAGCTAGGGCCTGACTCTGTTCTGAACCTGAGTCAACGCATGAAATAACGATCAGGAAACATTTCTGTCTCCCATTCTCTTAACTTCTCCATTTTTATAAAAAATAGGAGAGAGAATAGCATCCCATTCTGGCTCTATAGAATGTTTATGAAACATTCTAAATTTTTTTTGAGGAACTAATAAAATTAAATGTAAAGAAAACAAACCTGGACATCACATTGTGACCCTGGGCATGTCCTTCTTCCTCCTCTTCCAGATTTAGGGATCAGGCTGACTAGATGATATTTGTGACCCCAACTGGCTTTTATTGTGAGTATGTGGCTAATTGTCTTTGTTCCCTGCATCCTATGTAGATACTTCCTTCAAATAAAAGGAGCATTTGTATAACACTTAGAAAACAAAAAAACAAAAAAATGTCCTCCAGCTGGCTGACATTTTTTCTTCTTTATGAACTTTCTTTATTCATTTTGAAATCTCTCTGGTCAGGGAACAACTTTTAAAAGTTGGTGCCCTCTGCTGCTAGGCTTTGTCTTTTTTAGAGAAGGGGTAAGGGAAGATAGAGAGCTCAGCTGAGCCCCTCTCTCTTGGGGATAAGATGTACTCTTTGTCTTCAGCTGCCTTCTGTATTCCTGTGACTTGTACATCTCCATCCCAGAACTTTCTCCTGAACTTCAGATCCAAAGCACCTCAAACTCCACTGGCCCAAATTGAGCTTTATTTCCTTCCCACACATTCTCCTTTCCCTGTTTTCTCACCTTACTAGATGGCACCACGGTCTACTCAGGCACTCAAAGCAGAAACAGAGTCATCTTTAGCAACCCCCCTTCTCACCCATTCTGACTTCATGTATCCTTCTACCATCTCTAGTTTAAATTATGATGTCCCTGTCAGACACTCTTCACCTCTTTCCTTGTCTCCTGTGATGGGCACCTCATGAACCTCCCTTCTTTGGGCAGTGGCCCTTCTCCCCTCTACTGTTTGCAGTAACACATACATTCTGTGCTGTGTGTTACATTGAGCCAGCCGGCTTGCATTCAGGAACAGTATTGAATGAATAAAATATTCACAAGTGCATCCCTTGATGACTATATTATTGAACAACAGAACAACTTGGGGACCTAGTCTCCAGCATCAGACCCTTATTAAATGCCTTTGTGTAAATACCACATTATTTAGATTAGTTTAAGGGCAGGCCCCAAGTCTTCTCATTTTGTGATCCTGGCTGTTCATGAGCCTGATCCTTAAAGATAGGGTCACTTTTGTGTATTTTTATGGGTCTAACATCAAACTGACTCCAAATAGCAGATGCTTCATTTTTGTGGACCAAATGAATGCAAGACAATACTTCCTCATGTACTTGAGAACTAGAAGACCCTCACAGAACAATTCAAATGATTCATTTACTTATTAATATAGAAGCTATGGTTAAAGAAGAGGAAGAAGGTCACGTTGTAAACCTGAACCTGTCTGGCTGGGCTGTTCTGATGCCTCTCACGTCCCCGTTGGGTTTCCTGCTGTGCAATCACTGGTCTTTTCTGCTGCTAAGTTTTCTCTGTCTGCAGCAGACCTCACCTCACAGTCTAACCTTTTTGGCTTTCACCATGTTTTGACCTGAATAAGCCCTGCAATAAGCCTTTTCCTCATTCTCCTTTTCTACCACCACCTCCTGTCGGCTGAGTCCACTGGGTGTACGGCTCCTCCTGCTCCTTTTACATCATCAACCTGGGCAGAGTCTCTTGTCCCCTTTGCACCATCCCCTTCCGCAGCAGTCACCACCCATTCAGTCTTGTTTTGCTCCTTGATTCTTCTAATTACTTCCCACTCCCTCTCATTCTTTGTTCAAAAGCAGATTTGAAGCAGCAGTGCTTACTTCTGGACTTGGCTGAGGGTCCAACAAAATCCCTCCACTGCTATATCTCTGCTTTTGCCTTTTAATAACTGCTTTCTTAGCAATGAGGGAATGGGACACATGGGGAAAACTATTTTTTCCATTGACAGAAGAAGCCCACAGTATAGAAATCCTTTGCCAGCACAGAAGCCAAAGAGAAGATTTGTTTTTGTTATTTCCATCTCTCGTACCGTGATGTTTTATAAGCATTCATGCACCTGGTGGCAAAGGGAATGGGAGAGAGTATTTTACGCTCCTCCAGCTCAGGAAGAATTACTCTCTCCTGCCCTGACATTCTGAAATGCAACTCCAAGTCCAAAGCCCTGCTGCCTGTTTGGTGGGGCCCCACAATATTGCACAGCTATATGGAGGAGCCACACAACGCAGCCGCAAAGGTTTAGAAGCTTTAGGACAATGAGATGTTTGTCTCTTGGTTCTGCTCCCTGAGTGTGGTAGGGAGTGGGGGCTGGGAGCTGGCACCTCTCTATAGTGAATCCAAATTTTGTTACGATCTGAAGATGAAGCTGAGCTGCTTATCTTTTGGGTCAAATCCAGATTTTCTGCTTATCTTCCTATGGCCCACTTTGCACATCTATGCTCCAGCCTTACCCAGCTGCTCATATTACCATACACACCTGACCTTCCCTGCCTCTTTCATTTCCTCCATAGCCTTACTCTGCCAGGGAGCTGCTTACTTATCTACTTATTTCTGTTTGACTTGAAACAATCCCTGCGCTCTAAAGCTGGGATCTAGAGCAGCACTTCTCAGAAGTGTGCTCCCAGCCCTGCAGCATTAGCTCCCTGCGGGAACTTGTCAAGAGTACAAATCTCATGCCCACCCTAGACCCCTGAGTCAGAAACTCTGGGGTGGGGACAGCAATGAGTGTTTCAGTGAGCCCCCCAGGGAATTTTTGAAGCACATTCAACCTTGAGAAGCTCTGCTCTGGAGTGAATTCCAAGTCCTCCCCATGCCCCGGTGAGCACTGTCAAGGTCCCATTACAGTGGACATTTGAAGGTGGGCCTGCAATGGCTTTCTGGAATGCCCCAGATTTGGATTCCTGCCATGGCACTGACTCTGTGTTTATGGAGAAAACCTTACTAAAAGCAAAGGAATAGGGTGCAATTTGGGGGAAATTTCAGACATGACTCAACCATGAATTTTGCCCATATATAAACAGTGGGAAAAGGAGGAAGGTTTCAGGTTCACAAGAAACTATGAAGCAGAAATTGTCAAATGATCTAAGAGGAACTAAGAAAGTTGTGTGGAGGTAGTTTCTTGTTAAGGCATAGGGACCCAGATGAATTTGAGTCACTTAACAACAATCATTACATGCAAGTGATGAGGACCAGGCTGAAAGAGGAGGAGTCCCCAGCCTCAAAAAGCTCACAATGGAGAAAGAAAGATAAATCCCAACCGTGGCTACAGTGCAAGAAGCAGTCTAGCGTGGTGGTTGGAGGTGGGAGCTCTGCCACCAGCTTAGCCTCTTATTCTGCACCTGCCATCTACCAGTGAGGTGAATTTGAGCAATTTATTGCACCGTTCTGTCTCTGCTTCAGTTCCCTCACCTGCAAAGGGGAATAATAAAAGTACTTCAGAAGGCTGTGGTGAAGATATGCACACAGTAATAAATAAAAGGAATCTGGAACATTTGGCCTGGCACATTAAGTATTGTGATAGAAACTTGTCTATGACATCCAGAAGTGGGTGTTCTATAGTATAACTGTGCTTATGAAGCTTTACCAATGATGGAAAAGCTGTAGAAAGCATTCAGACAGTAAGCCCGCCCAACTAGGCTCAGTGGGATCACGTTGTATAGGTCAAGAATATAGTGCCAGGACTTGCTTAATTTGGAAGTGGCTCCCATGTTTCTTCTCTTGGTGAATGGGTTCTCCATCAGTCTGTTCCAAGCTTAAAAGCTCGTATGTATTGCCTAACTTGGAACTTCCGATGCCAGGTCCACTTAGGGTACAACCTCTGTGTGAGATGAAAAACATGCCAGAAGCTCTTTTGCGTCATCCATAGGCCTCTGCATAGGGCAGCTTGCATTGAAAAATATAAAGAAAAGGATGAGGTCCCATTGCATTTCCGTTGGTGCCAGGGCATTCTGCTCAGACATAAACCAAGTGGGTTTTTTTTTTTTAATTTCCAAATTTAGAGTTATCTATTTTTTGGAGTCATTTGCATCTTCCTCATAGAAGAAATAAAAGGAATATATTGAAGTAGCTAGTAAAGTGATTGGAAAATATTATTCCTGATGAAGCAGTTGGAAATACAGCTTAAAAAGAAGGCAATTTTCTCCATGTGTATGTGTCTGGTGCCCTAGGCCAGAGCTCTGAGAGCATCACTGTGCACCTAGAGTTTGCCTGATGCATCCTCCAGTTTCTTTCTGGCCTAGCCTCTGCAGGGCTGAGCTAAGGAATGCAGGGGCAGGATGAAGTGATCTCAACCCTGAAGTTTACAGTTATTATACATGCTGGGCTCAGGTTTACCTGTAGGACTAGGTTCAGTCACCTCTCCATGTGGGAGCTGAGGGGTCTTGTGTTGTTTGTTTTGGAGAGTTACAGTTTGAAAGGTGGGGAGGCAGCGAGGCCACTATTCGGAATGTCATCTGTAGTGTGTGTGTTTGGGTAATGGACTTTTCATGCTCCACAAAGCCATGCTGTTTCTGTGGCCTGTGTTTGGGCTGGGGTCAGGAAGGCAGCCTGTCACTATGGAAGAAGCCAATCCAGACTGAAGCCCAGGGGCTTATTAGGCATTGGAGAAACACTGTGTCTATCCCAAACTCATGGTGTAAGTTTGCTGGGGCTGCTCTAGTAGAATGCAAAAACAAAACAAAACTGAGGGGCTTAATCAACAGAAATTTATTGTTTAGCCGTTTTGGAGGCAAGAAGTCCAAGATCAAGATGTCGACAGGGCTGGTTCCTTCTGAGAAAAATCCATTCCCTTCCTCTTCCCTAGCCTCTGGTGGCTTCCTGGCAGTCTTTGCTCTTCCTTGGCAGGTAGACCCTCACTCCGTCCGCCTTCATCTTCACGTAATGTACTCCCTGCATGCACGTCTGTCTCTAAATTTCTCTTTCATATAAGGGTACCAGTCACATTAATTATGGGCCATCCTCTTGACCTCACTTTAACTTGACTACCCTTGTAAAGACCCTATCTTAAAGTATGATTGCATTTTAAGGGACTAGAGGTTAGGACCTCAATATACGAATTTGTGGGAAACAGTGCAACCCACACACTCACATAGACCGAATGCACTCTAATTCAGGCCCATACACTAGTACATGGAGAGAGCTATGGACCATGAAACCTCAAGCCTGAGAGGTGATGCCAGCTCTACCCCTAATTTGCAATGTGATGTGGACACATAGACACTGAGGCCTTGTCCCATTCTGTAAAGACAGAGCTTGGTGTTGCTCTCTTAAATGTCTTTCAACCCTGCACTTCTTTCTCTGAAGTTCTCATGTCCTGTCTAGGAAGTCTTGTGTTGGTTAATAGCATTATACTTACCCCTTTGGCTTGTTGTGATGTGAGCTGGGCTAGGGACTGCCCTAACAGAGAATTCTGAGCACTTATCAATCATAACAGGGGAGGGGAAACTGATCTATGCTTTTCTTTGAACTGTCAAGAAGAATACTTATGAGACCTTCTGGCTTTGTGGATGTTTGATTGGTCCCCTCAAAAGTCTTCATTATCTTCTATATTCTCCACATGAACAAGCCTTGTCAAAAGTGTAATCTTTCCAGTTTGACATTATCTAGGAAATGTCAACTGAACGAGCCTGACCTGAGGTGGTGTCCTGGGTTTAGGGCCCTACTGGAATATGAACACTGCTGGGTCTCGCCAAGTCCTCACAGCCAGTGCACATGACGGGGCACACTGCACAAACCTGAGCTGTTTTCATTGCTCTGCTGAGCTGTCCTTGAGTCTCTTATGAAGCAGACCTGGGAATATTGAATTTTTAAAATTTCAGTAATTTTTAAGTGCATCTGACTTTTTGATTCTTAATTTGTTTTTTGTGTTTTGTATGTGTATACTCCTATGTACTTTACCAGAGCATTGATTATTAAGTACTATCTGCTATTTATATGCCTTGGGCAAGGTGCTTTGTGTCTCTGCACATCAAATTCCTCCTCTCTAAGACAGGGATAAATACTTCCACTCTCTCCCTGTCTAAGGATTGTGAAAATGGGTCAGATGCAATGGTGGATTGCGAACAAAGGACTTTATGGAGAGAGAGACCATGTGTCCCCATTTATGTCTGTTATCTCAGGTTGAAAATTAATAGCATCTCCTTATACTCGACAGTTTGAGTTTACATTTTATAAACTAACAAATATAAGGATTCTTGGTTTTATCATTCATGTTAGTGTATAGATGATCTTAAATTCTGGTTCTTAAATTGTTCTTAAAAAACTTTAGAGCCTTTTCTTTGCTGACTTTGAAGGACAGAATAACCAACTGAACATGAACTCTATCCAATCATGCCCATTCATGTAATTGGTGTCGTGGGCCATGGTGGACCTCGGATGGACCCTGCTGCTGCTTTGCTGCAGGGTGAGCCCAGCCCCTGGCAGTTCTCAAGCTGTTCCCAGGTTTCAATCATTCAACTGCTCTTCCCCTACCGCTTACTCTAGCCCTAGGACTGCCTACAGGATAATACTGGTAATTTACCCTTTCCTGTCTGCTCCTAAAGACAAGTACTCAGGCCCTGTCCGTTCTGAGAATAAAACCATTGATCACACTGGTAGACAGATGGTGACAAACAGAATAAAAACATGGGAAGGCTGCAAAACTTAAGAAAGCATATGATGTTTTTATAAAGTCCTTGGTTTATATTTCTCTACTCTTGATCATGACAGTAACTGCAAACCTCAGTGGGCTTCTGTCCTCTGCTTTTGTTCCTATGGCTGGAACCACCAGTCTTCCTTTTCCTTAGACTCCATTTTCTCCTTTGGAAAAAGCACGCCTCATTCCAAGTCTTGTGCCTCAACTAATGCAGAGTAATAGGTTAAAGCCTTTCCCTGAATGAGCATTTGTATCTCTGAGGATTTAGAGACCGGACAGTCTCATTTAACAGGAACTTTTAGTCATATCATTGCATGTTTTTTATTATTATGATTCAAATTTTTAGCAGTGGAAAGCTACTCAGGGATCACAAAATATGCTGGGCCCATCCCCTAGTGTGCAGCTGAAGAAAGTGGATACTCAAACATTAGTAACTGTCCTTTAATCACAGAGTAGGCCTCATGCTAGGTATCCAGGCTCAAGATGCCTTCCTCACATACTGTTCGCAGTCATTTGTGTATCATTTTGGTCTTCACATGCTGTATTGAATATAATAAGTGTTAGCTAATGAATAATGACATTCTAGATGGGTTGTGTAATTCCTGAATGCTCAGCCTCCTCCTTCTGTGGGTCACAGTGGGCAGCTTTGGCATCAGTACTTTTAACATTCACGGTGTTTTCATTATTTACAAAGCAACTGACTACAGTTTACGACATGTAATAACTTGTCATGTAATTATTATGTAATTCTCATGCAATAATTATGGCATGTGATAATTTGTCACAGAACAATAATTACCACTTGGGTTGCTCTAGGGACTACCTGAGATAGAGCAGGGAGAATTCTGAGCATGGATGTAAATTCCTTGGGCTGCAAAGCTGGATGAGGGAGTGATTACTTAGTAAGAAAGCCAAGTCATAAAACACCCAGCATTGACATTTGAATGAGCTGGATTCAAGGATTGGGTGATTTGGAAAGATCCCTGGATATAATTTTCATGAATGTAGGAGGTCTATTATAATTTTACATAATAGTGTTCTTTGCATTTTTCTTGCTAACATCATGGCCTCTTTATGGTTGGCCTCTTTTTGGTTTCCCCGTCTCTGGGGCTGCTTGAGGCAACCTGCTAGCATGCACATGTTACTTACAGAGGGCGAATCGGGGTTGATAGTGCATCCTTATGCTCAAGAGGCCCAGGGAGATGAATCACCTGGATTTACTTATTTCATAGACAAAAGCTGTTCTTCTAATCCTTAATTTCCTACCAAGACCTGGTTCAAACAACATCTTCTCCTAGTCAGAAGCTTCAACTTGAAGTGATCACTCACTCCTCTAAACCTTGGCAGCTTTACCTCACTCCTGTATGCCTGCCTCTTATTGCCTTTTATACTGCTCTCAAGTATATGCCTTATTTCTTTCTGTATCTCCCAGCATGCCTTGCACAGAATCTGACACATGAAATGTGCACTGAAATTGATTTGAGCAGGGGAGATAGGGTGAAGGGACTCAGTGGATCCAGGCCAACCTGTTACTTCTAGTGGAACACTTTCAGCTCTTCTCATTAGTGCCTAGAATTCTGAACTTTATTTATTTATGTACCTGGGCTGCATATTTCTATGGCTTTGACATGTTGCTTGGCAGTAACTTGGTAGCAGAGATACTCAGAAACATTTATGGAAATTTAAGCAAACTGGTTAATAAAGGGGACAGAAGCCCACACAGCCTTCTTCTCCTGTGCTCTATTACTTTTAAAGAAGCCTGTTTGTGTTATCACTTCAACAGTTTGGTAAATAGCTGTGCCTTCTCACGGATCTGTCCTCTTGTTCTTGCAGTGGTAAAATGTGGTGATTAATCACGGGTGAAAGCTGTACGTATTTTTCCAAGCTGCTTGGCAATGTGTATGCAGGAATTGGAGGTAAATACAGATGAGTACATGGGTAGCAGCTTGGAGTGACAATTTTAATGTGTTCATCAACTTGGAATTTTTAGGTCAGTACATATCAAACTTAAAAAAAAAACATTCTGACAGTGTAGTGATTTTATTGTATTTATTTTTTTGGCAGCAGGAGAATCTTATTTTTCAATACTATTATAAAAATTCAGAATTCTCCTTAAAGCCGTTTGGCTGGGAGGTGTGTGTTGGAGGGTTTGCCTCTTTTTATCACCTCCTCCCACTGAGTTGCTGGCCCTTCTAGTAACTGTTGGGCTCTATGGGACACAGAAAATGTCTGCATTTTCCCCACGATTATCATATTCATGCAGTTTATTGTGGAAGACTATTGGATTGGAATTCAAGAAAGATCAGCTCTGGTCAGGCCTGACCATTAATTTGCCATGACATTGAGTAAACCAAATACTCTCCCTGGCCTTCAGTTTCTTTAGTGAACTAAAGAAATTTGTCTGTACAGTCTCCTTGGTATAGAACCCTAAGAGCTGACAGTTTTATTTTAGTCTAGTTTATAATGAAAAGTTATTTACTCTTTTAAAATTAGCTTCAAGTCACATGGTTTTAGCACTGACTATGGGCTTGGTTAGCTTCTGAAGTTTTACGTGAGTTTTTACATGCTGTTGGAATTTCACTTCATTTTATTTTTTTGTTGGCCAAGATACTTTGCTGAATGCTTCCATTTCACAACAACCTTCAGCTTCTCACCGAACTGGAGAAGTATTTCTGGTCTGTAAGGGACTATACCATCCATCATCTCCTTTGCTCTTAAAGAAACTGTGTAAAGTATCAGGGAGGGAATTTCACCAACTGACCTGATGTCACACAGCTAGTAAGTGATGATGGACATTTTCTCCTACTCATCCAGCGATTCAAACATTGTTGGGTTAACTAGGAAACTGGTGGTTAGAGAACATAAGTAATCCATGGAATTTCCATTGAAGGCCCATGAATTTTTTATCTTTAATAATTGACTTCTTTGGCTCCCGTTTTCCTAATCCAGAAGAAATAACTAGTGGGTGTATAATCTCTAAGGAGCCTCTTAGCATTTCACCTGTCTCCTGACCTCTGCTCTTGTCTCTTCCAATAAATCTTCTACTTTAGAATCTGAGAGATTTTTTTCTAAAGCACAAAATAATCAGATCCCTCTCCTTTAATGTTTTCCTATGTCTTCCTGGCAGCTCTGTAGGGTAATCTAAATTCCTATACTTGAAATAGAAAACAATTCATTGTCTGGTCTTTGCTTTCCTCAACAGCACCCCTCTCTGTCCACCTTCTGTGCCCTCCATTGATTTGTTCAAACCCAACTTCCACACTCATGATATTCCACTTTTCATGCTACGATGGAGTTGAAAGCTGATGAATGAGCTAGACCTAGGCAATGCCCTGTCTGAGATAACCATCTACAATCTAGCTGAGCATGCATTTCATACTGCTCAGTCTAGTTTTCCCTCCCATTTCCTCCATCCTTCCTCCACCTGGCAAACATCCACTCATCTTCAAATCTCAGTCTCTATCACATCTATGAAGCCTTTCTTTTAGTCTCAAGGAGAATGGAACTAAACCATCCTTTTTGTTCCCATTGTATTTTGCACATATCTCTACAATAGCTTTAATAACATTTTAACCACATTCATTGGTGCACTAGATTGCAGATGTCTTGAAGGTAGGACATTCAATGAATATTTATTTAGAGCATTAACAGTTTGTGAGTCATAATACTACACAATCAATAAACCTCTGCCCAAGAACACAAGACCATTTACTGTGTTTGTTATTTTTAGAAAGGCTGATCTCCCTTAAGCTATATGCCAGTGTATTATCCTTTGTGTTAGGTCATTTTCCATTTCAACAAAGTAAACTGAGACTCTTGACTGATGCTGTTGGCTTGAGTTAAACTTTAGAGAACCACAGAAAGTGGCAGCTAATGGATGATTGAAGCAGAGCCTTACCTATGCTGCAGATATTTATTTACACTTGATGTTAACCTTCCTACTGCAGGCTTCTAAATGATGAAATAGCTACATAAGAGCCATGCATTGTGACCAAATTAGATTATTTAAGATCATTTACTGTTATGTTATTTAAAAATAAATGAACATTTACATATAATTTCAGCTTTTTTAGGAATGAAAGATTTATCTTTAGAATCTTAAAAATGAATGATTTTTTAAAAAATAGCATACTTAAATATGAGAAGAGGGTGACAATGCCAGTATAAAAAAACTGCAAATTTAATTCTGACCAGGATTCCTTTTAAGCTATTGTTTTTAGCGCATGTTAGTCAATGAATCTACACAAACCTATCTACCTTCCATTTTCCAAAGTTATAAAAAAAAACTTGTTAGCAAATGAAGATGTAATTGCTCCTTGGTGTTGAAACTTGTGCTGTGGATTTGTGCATTTCTAATGGGTGTTTTACTCTGAATTCAACCCCTGCATAAAATGTATGCGTTCAGTTGAGAGAGAATGTTCTGTGCTACTCTCCAGACACAGGTCCAAAGTCACCTCCTTTAAATGCCTTCCTAAGCAGTCCACCCATCTCTAAGCACATCCATACCTCCTTAGCACTTGTAGGGCACTTTTGGGAATTCTAGCCATTCCTGCTGATTTGCATATTCAGTGTGTTTGTCTCCTTGTTTTCATGTCCATTCAATCAATGTTTCATACCCCACCAGAGTGAGACCTATCATGCGCCTGTCTTCTCCTATTCTCAAACAAAATTGTGTCTCCTCCCTTCCCAGTTAGTCTATAAAACTGATCAAGATTTATCACCATATATTTAAATAATGTATGTGTTTTTTTTCTTAATTCTTTGCTAGATTATGAGATCCATGTGAGGAGGGAGCATGTCCTTTTTGTTCACTACTGCTAGGCCATTGCTAAGATAACATCTGTTAAATTATATTTATTAAATAAATTTTTGTAGAAATTTGGAAAATTCAAATGCACACCAAGAATAGAGGGAAAATCTCCTGATGGCCAGTAAGTATGAAACAATCAATGAAAACATTTTTGTCATGTATACATATTCTCTTTCTCTCTGTATATATATGATATCAGTATTTATTCATAAAGCAGGATCACATACTATACACAGTTTGACTTGCTTTTTCTTTATCATATCACAGCCTTTTTATTTTATGTTTCTATGTATTATTTACATTATCACTAAAATTATTGTTTTTAAATATTAACCATATGTCATTTCTTAAACTTTTTGGACTTCAAAACTACTGAGGATTCCAATGAGCTTTTGTTTGAGTTGTATGTATTGATATTTACCTTATTAGAAATTAAAGCTGAGGCCCTGGCTGGTGTGGTTCAGTGGATTGACGGTGGGCTGTGAACCAAAGGGTCAGAAGTTCGATTTCCAGTCAGGGCACATGCCTGGGTTGCAGGCCAGGTCCCCAGTAGGGAGCGTGTGAGATGTAACCACACATTGATGTTTCTCTCTCTTTATTCTTCCCTTCCCCCCTCTCTAAAAATAAATATAATCTTTTTAAAAAAGAAATTAAAACTGAGAAATTTCAAAATAAAAATTATCAGCAGGCAAGAGAAGTGGGGGAGAACATGGGAAAAGGTACAGGGAATAAGAAGCATAATTGGTAGGTAGAAAATAGATAGGGGGAGGTTAAGAATAGTATAGGAAATGGAAAAGCCAAATAACTTATATGTACAACCCATGGACATGAACTAAGGGGGAGGGAATGCTGGTGGAAGGGGGGTGCAGGACAGAGAGGAATAAAGGGGAGAAAAAATGGGACAACTATAGTAGCATAATCAATAAAATATACTTAAAAAAGAAAATCCAAAAAAAGTAATAAACAAATTATTATGTATTAATTTGAGCAACATTTTAAAAATAACTAGATCTTTCAAAACAAAAATATTACTTGAAGAATAACATGTAACATTTTTGCCAATCCCTTTTCATGTCTAGCTTAATAGATGACAGCTGGGTTCTCCTATCTGCTTCTGCATTCAATCTGTGGCAAATACTATTTTGGTTAA
>VMDR010013966.1:0-24257 GCA_007922815.1 Macrotus californicus | reverse complement strand
GGATAGTAGTAATAATACTAACCATGATAAGGGCCAGCATTTATTGCTACTGCCCACCAGTCAATGTACTAAGGACATCACATATGCTCTCATTTAATTCTCACGAGCCCCACAGGGTAGGTACCACTAGAATTCCCACTTCATAAATGATGACACTGACATTTGGAGAGGGAAAGCAGCATGCAGAAGGGGGTTCAGGCCTGGAACTCAGGTCTGCTCGTCTTTCATCTGATGCCTCCAACTCTAACGATTAAATCATATCATCCCTTAACCGTTTGAGTCCCAGTGGGTATTGTCAGCAGCACAATTGCACTGCTTGGGACTCAAACGGTTAAAGGATGTAGAAGGAAGAATGGATTAAAATGATCTGTCAGCGGTAATTCCAAATGACTCGATGACTCTAACTTGGGGCACCTGGGTGATAGAGGTACCTGGAAAGTGAATCCTGGAAGAGGAATTTGCTTGAAGAGGAAGACTCTTTGGCCAAGGTGAGTTTCAGGTGGGGATCTACAGACTATCCCATGGGTTTGAAGCTTGGGGTAGAAATGAGATAGAGATAGAGGTTTGGGAGTTAGTGGAAACCAAGAAACTTGGTCAGTTCAGTTGAGAGGAGGCGTAGAATGACAAACTGGTAGAACAGAAGGGAAAAGAGATGTGCAGAGGAGACAGAGAAAGAATGTTACAGAGTGCCTGAGTGTCATTGGAACCAAGGGGGGCTGAGTTTCAAGAAGAGAGTGCTCAGTGGCTGACGTACAGCTGAGAGGTCTAGAAGGAGAGGGACTGACAGCGCCCATTCGCCTGGAAAATGGCCTTGTTCACTGATGATACTAATGAGGAAGTTTCAGGAGCCCATCACAGCGTGTTGTGGAATAGATAAGGGGTTTAAAAAATGGGAAGAGCAAATGTGGACTCTCCCTTCGAAAGGTTTAGATGAGAAGTGGAAAGAGTAACTGCAGAGTGCTTATAGGGGGACGTAAAAGGTAAAAAATATCTTTCCAAGGCTTCACGCACATACAGGTTTGGCATTTACCACCATCAACTTACAGGAGGCATGCCTAATCCACCCTTTCCCTTGATGCTTCTGGAATGAGAGAAACGACCCTGGTTCACAAGCCAAAAAAAATGCAGAAGAGGCATTTCTGCCAAAGATAAAGATTAGGAATGACTTTTGCTCCTGGAATCTCCATTATTTGGAAATCTTCCCTTAGCTCCCATGCCTGCTGTGACAAGAACCCATCCCGGGTTGCCTTGCCATGAGAGGTTTATCCAATGGCTGTCTCTATCATCCCATCTTTGCCTGATAGCTATGGGAAAAACAACTGTATTCTGTCCTTGGTTTAACCAACAAATAAATCGCCAGTCATCCTTTGACTGGCATCTTTCCAATTCTACTGAAGCAACAAAGAAACTGCTGGGTGTCACTGAATCAGATCCATGTGTGTCACCTGGCTGTGAGCACACTTGCCTGTGAGTGTCTGTCTTGGCTGCTCCTCAGAGTGCACGTCACATTGCTGAGTGACCAGTACCTGCCCTGGAGTGCATGGCGGGTCTGCTCAGCACAGCGTGAGCTGACCTCCATCTCTGCTTAAGGATTCCTATGAAACAAGAACATTGTTTCATCTAATATTTAATTTAAAATAATAAGTCTTTGCCCATTTAAGTGGTGGGTGATTGGAGATTGCTCCTTTGTTTTCTGCAAAACCCAAGCAAGGAAAATTAACCCACCTGATTTATTTGGGATAAGCAGGGGTACAGATGGGTGAAAAAGCTCAGGTTCTGGGCTCCTCTAAGGATACACATACAGGTTGTTGGGGGACAGCCTCAAAAGTCTAAATTCAGGATTGATTCTGAAGGACTGACACATAGCTTACTCAAATTAATACGAGCTTTAATAGGAGAAGCTGACATACATGGGCAAGACAGCTGATTATTCCCAGTGGTGGCCAGCTGGGAATAAATCCACCCCCTCCCAGGACAGGGTCTCCTTTTTATAGGGGGTTAATAGTAAAGCCATGTGATGGGTAGTCACATAGACCACCTGAAAGAACAGTGCATTCCTAAGTTAACAGAGAACATCAGACAGTCATCCACACTCTATACATTCATTAGCCTCCTTCCTGAGGCCTGACATTTATCACTGGGGGCATTCCAGCTTTCTGGGTAGTCAGCTAAACCTGAGGATGCAGAGAGTTAAACAGTCACAGAGGGTTAAACACAGAGTCCAACATTTTCCAGATGCCTTTTTACTGCTGGAGATATATTGCATCTCTGGATGAGGTCCCCTCAAAGGCACAGAGTCAAGGGGGAGAAGTTTTGTTTTGTTTTTTTTTTAAGCTGAGAATATTTGACCATATTTACAATTAAGGGTGGAATGCGGGGTGAAATGACCAATGGGTGGAAGAAACAGAAACTATAGAAGGGAAGAACAGTGAAGCAGGTGCCTGGGGAGAGGGGACCAAGGAGAAGAGTAGGGTGGTCAGCTGAGACCGGAAGGCAGAAAGGTAGTTTGGCCAGGGTCTGTATGGGGTAATAGCTACTGTGTACTAGACACTTGCTATGTATCTGACACCATGCTAGGCAATAGACATTTGTGGTCCTTTCAACCCCTCTACAGACAAAGAGACTGAGCCCTTAGGCAACTTGCTCAGGGTCATAGTTAGTAAATGGTTTCCCAGTGTTAGACCTGAGAGCCTCTGTCCCAGGGAGGCATAAAGGCAATGGGAAAAGTTGGGCATCAGTGAGGAGGTTGTGGGAGGATGCTAACCAGGAACAAGTAAAGTATCCATTGAGTTCTTGAAGTAAACCTGTCATTCCCTGTGTGATAATCTGTGATTTTTCTCCAGTAGCACAGAATGTTGGGGTTGTGACCAGAGGAGACAGATTGCAGCCTTCATCCAGCATGGAGGGGAGAGACCTGAGGCTCAGTTCTCTGTGGTGTAGAATTTGGGGGACTCAGGGTTTGGAGGTAGACAGGTTCAGGAGGAGCTGGTAGAATGGGAGAGGCTGGAGATGGCGATGAGGTTGAAGAGTGGGTATCATGTGAGGGTGGTGGTAAACACAGGAAGGACTGGAGGCTGTGCTCAGAGAGCAGGTGTCTTGGTTAGGGACTTTGGGCTAAGAATGTGAATTTAAATGGCATGAAACAATAAGGACATTTATTATGGGACAGCTGCAAGTCCTGTCTGTCTAAGGATTTCAGGCAACTGAGAAGAGGTTCAGTAACATTTTTAAGGATTATTTCTTTACACATCAGGCCTTGGTGCTGATTTCATCTCCCTGCTGGTAGCCAGGTGGCCACACCAGCTCCTGCAGCTAAACAATGGAAGAGATGGCTTGTTCTTTGAAGCAAAGAGCTTTCTCCCCACAACCTCACAGCAGGCTCCCTCCTGCTCACTGGCCACTGCTGGGTCACCAGCCCTGAAGTAAGTGA
Source organism: Macrotus californicus (assembly GCA_007922815.1). NCBI lineage: Eukaryota > Metazoa > Chordata > Mammalia > Chiroptera > Phyllostomidae > Macrotus > Macrotus californicus. The sequence goes on along the minus strand of VMDR010013966.1, from coordinate 20,827 downwards.
GGTGGGCCTTCCCTGAGGCACTTAACTGATGTGTGAGAGGTGGCATCTAAACAAAGTCATCGTTCTGTTAGGGAGGTAGAGGGTCTCTGTAGAAGGAAAGCAGAGCATGGAATGTGTGAGATGAAATTCAAAATGTACACAAGATTGGCGGGAGTGGGTGGCTGAAGTGATGAGGATGAAAGTGACTAACATTAGGAAGGTGCAGGAATCAGATGCTTGGGTTTCTGGATGAATCATCCACATAGATGTTGAAATGGTAAGCAGTGGGGGTGGACAGAGGCACCCTATGAGCCAGGCTGCCAAGTCCTCAGTGAGTGACAGGGATGATGGAGAAGTTGTTTGGTGATAGGACAAGAGGGAAGGAGTATGGGAAGTTCTTCTTTACCTTCTCCCCTAAACCCAATTGATTATAAATAAGGGCCTTAAGTTTTTGTACATCTCATCCCCAATGCGCTGTGCAGGTGTTCCTGTCTCTCCTGTGCCAGGGCAGCAGTTGATAGACTGCTCTCCCCATGGGCCCTCCCTCCCTCCACTGCATAGTTTTCAATCTCAGATGCACATTAGAATCACCTGGGGAGATTTTAAAGCCCTTGACACCCAGGCTTGAGTAGTCAGTCCAATTAAATAAAAAACCCTAGTAGATTCCAGGTACTTTCCTCCTTAGATGATTTCAATATGCAGCCACATTTGGACATTCAATATGGATGTCCTACCTCCCTGCACTGTTGCCCATATCTTCCCAAAAGGTGGTTGGAGCAGGTCCCTTCTATTTGCTCAGCAGAATGAATATGTTAAACCCTTACTGTGTACATTCCAGCTCCCAGGAACAGAAAGATGAAAAGCTCATGCCCCCCCCCCCCCCAAGATGCCTCCCTGGGGACATAGGCACTACACACTTGTGGTACAGACCAACAGGTGCTATGATGCAGGGAGACACCACGGCACCCAGGCAGCACCTAACACAGCCTTGGGGAAGACAAGGCTCTTGGGAAAGATGTTATGTCGCATCTTTAACTCCATTTCACTCCAGGCCCTGCGGCCAGCGAAGTCTACATCCTGGATTTTGCTGATATCTTGAACACTTTTGCCTGAGAAATCTCAAGCATCAGAAACCATCAAAACTCCATTTTCTTTGAGAAAAAATCTGAACTTTTCATATTAATGTATAAGGCCCTTCTCAACACGGCTCCTGCCTAACTCTCTAGCTTCAACTCCTGCCACTTCTTTCTGAGACCCTACAATCGAGCTTCACAAGTGACGTGCAGGCCCCTAAGAGCACTGTATCTCCTCATACTTCTGGGATTTTGCATATTATGATCTTTTTATCTGGAATATGCTTCCAGAACAAGCATGGGGGAGTGCGTTCTGGCTGGAAGCAACAGAATGAGCAAATGTTTGAAAGATGACAAGGAAGCGCCTTGCCCAGTCAGGCTGGGGGTGTTGACAAGTGGGCAACCTAAACTGTAAGAATAGCTCCCGCCTCCATTCCCGCCCTTGGGGAAGGTGCTGTCCGCGAACCTCCCGTAGGCGCAGATCCCTAGCCAGCCGGGACAGCAGCATCCCGCATTCCTATTTTTAGCCGCCGCAGCTCGCACTGTCACCTGACAGGCACCCGAGAGCTCCTCGCCCTCGCCACGCCCCGTCCCGCCCCTGCGCGGCGCCTGGAGTGGAGCGGCCGTGGAGCCGAGTCTGGAGCCGGCAGCCCGCGCTCGGCGGCCGGCGCCCGGCAGCGATGAAGGTCTGGAGCTCGGAGCACGTGTTCGGGTGAGGTCAGGCTGCGGGCCACCGTGGGGTCTCAGCCAGCGCCGGCTCCTGCTCCTGCTCCTGCCCCTGCCCGCGCGCCGCGGGGGGAGGCCTAGAAAGGCCGGACCGCAGACCCGGCTCTCGCAGAGCCTTACCAGCCTGACACGAACCGTTCCCCGACTGCGGCCTCGGTCTGCTAAAAAGAGGCTCAGGCTGTCTGTCCCTTCGAGGGCGGACGTCCGGTAGCGAGACGGCGAAGCGGTACTGTGCTGTTACGCGGAGGCGCCGCCTGACCGCCGGAGGCCGTGGTGGGATTGCTGAAGCGCTGGGGAGGGGTCGCCCTGTCCTTTCCCGGCCCGCGGAAGGCGGAGCCGCGGGACGCCGCCTGGTCCGGAGCGCCCGCCTCGGCGTGGCACCGCTAGTGAGCTGGGCGCTGCCGGGAGGGGACCCGGCAAGGTGACGACAGTACGCTCTCCTCAGCCCAGCCAGGCCTGATCTCGCCTACACCCCGTTCTTATTTGGGGCCAGGGGCACGGGGTACTAAAGAGAGCAGAGGCTTGGAGAGCGGCCGGGTCTTTTGCTGAGATTACGCAGTGCAGCTGATCCCAAACATTAAGCCTGTTTTATGAATGAAGGGTCCAGAGCGGCCGGGGAGCTCCGGAGGAAGCCAGGTACCGAGAAAGCACGTGGCAGGCTGTAGCATGGGATGCACTTGTGGGCCTGGAAGGCCTCCAAGCTAGCATGGAAAACTGGGAGCTATTCAAAAGTGCCCTCCTAGCCTTAGTGGTATCTTCTTCATCTTAAGTCATTTGTGACACCCTGAAATTATTCTTTTATATTTTTAAAGGAATATAGATTTTTAAATACCCTAACCCCACTTACAAAAGCATTGTTTTTTTAGAAAAAAAAGTCAACTATTATTTTAAAAAGTTTAAAACTGCCTGAAATGGAATTGTTATCTGGTGGCCTTTTATTATGTAAAATCATCATAAAAGTTTATCAAGAGGTTAAAACCTCTGCATTATTTTAAATGAGATCTTTAGACTTGATGGGATTCAGTTTTAGTGCTGATTTTTGTACAGCCTGCAGCCTTTCTCCACCGGGGTCTCTTGAGAGAATGACTCCAGAGATCCTTCTCTCAGTTCTCCCAAGGGTGGGACAGAACTGGCCTGGGCTAGATGCAGAGGGGGAAGCTCAGCCACTGCACACTGCAGGGGCCTGGGAGTGGGGCTGTCTTCTCACGGAATAGTTGAGGAGGACTCTCTAGAAGTTCATGAAATGTGGGCCGACAAGCAGAAGTGAACTGTCAGCTGCGAAAAGTCACTATTGATAAAATCCACCAATTGAAAGTGTACAATTCAACAATTTTTAGTAAATTTAGAGTTGTACAACCACCCCCAAAGACCAACTTTAAGACATTTCCATCATCCTACAAAGACCCCACATGCCTATTTGTGGTCACTCTCCACTACCACCCTTTGCTCCAGGCAACTGCTAGTCTGCTTTCTGTTTCTATAGATTTGCCTTTCCTGGTCATTTCATATAAATGTAATCATACAACATGTGGTCTGTTGTGTCTGCCTTCTTTCACTTAGTATAATTTTTTTGAGGTCTGTCCCTGTGGTAGCCTATATCAGTACTTCATTCATTTTGTATCCCTGGCATGCTGCCACTGCCTGATACATAGTAGGTATTCAGTAAAAGGCTGATGTATCTCATGGAGATCAAGATGCCATTTCAAAATGAGGGTGGCTACTTGCTAAAGGCATTTCAGTCAATCCCCAGGCTGCTGTGGACTAGGCACTGATCCCCTGCCATTGATTTTTGAAGTTAAAAGCAAAGAGCCATAATGAAAATTGACAAACATGGAATGCATCTGGCTGAGGATAATGTTGGGTAGGCCCCTGTGGCTGACAGGTTGCCAATGACGTAGTGATGTGCAGTGGCACAGCACTAAATGGGAAGCCCAGCTTTCTGGCTGTGCTTATTGTGGAGTTCTCCTTTGCTTAGTCCTTTAGAATCCCTGATGTATATTTTTCTTTCAGGATTATAGATCTTTTCTTTCTCTACTTGTTTCTTTATGTATTGTACTGTCAGATGAATATTTGATCAAAAGTTAATAAATTTGCTCTGGAAAGGCAAGAAATAATTAGGCACAAAAACTTTTGATCATATCAAGATTTCTTCTTTTGTCCACATCCCAAAGAAACCCCAGGAACTGGAGATCAGGCACAGCAAAGAGCAACATAAACGCACCTACAGAAATGGAGAACCCTTTGACAAAGCCAACTGAATTAGCGTGTGTTACCTAGACAGGGCTTCAGATTGTCTAAGTCAGGGGTGTCAAACTCATTTCACCAGGGGCCACATCAGCTCTGTGGTTGCCTTCAAGGGGCCGAATGTAATTTTAGGACTGTATAAATGTAATTACCCCTTGACAGGCAGGCGAGAGCTCGGCACTGCCACCAGGTAGAAACAAGGTGCTGGGCCAGATAAAACAAGGTTGGGGGCTGGATTTGGCCCACGGGCCTTGTGTTTGCCACCTGTGGTCTAAATGGTAATTAAAAATATAGAACTGAAACATAAAAATATAGAAAGGGGCATTTAAAAGTTAACAGGTTTATAAATTTCATCCTCATAGCACTGACTTAGGTTTCAGGTAGACCTATAAAATCTTCAGGAACAGAGCGAATACAAGTAGACTTCTGACAGAGATCTGAGGCCATATACAGGGTCTGTCCAGAAAAACTCTAGCCATTGTTAATATAACAAGAACAATTTTCATGACATCGATGTAACCTGGCAGCCCAGGAGAGTGCACTGGAATGTACATGTGTGAACAATGATGACTTCACTGTACCAGTTGGTGGGGGCGGTAGACACCATTGAGTGAACATGTGTACTGTGTGGTCCTTGCATTCACAATGACTGAGCGAGTAGAGCAACGAGTCTGCATCAAATTTTGCATTAAGCTTGAACATTCCTCTGAGGAAACTATTTGGATGATTCAGAAGGCCACAGCTATGGGTAGCTGGCGATTGGCAGCTTCATCACAACAACACACCTGCTTATGCATCACATCTTGTACAGAGTTTTTTGGTGAAACATCAAATCACCCAGATGACTGAGCCCTCCTACAGCCCAGAATTGGCACCCTGCAACTTCCGGCTTTTCACAAAACTAAAATCACCTTTGAAAAGGAAGAGATTTCAGACTGTCAGTGAGATTCAGGAAAACATACTGGGGCAGCTGATGGTGATTGGGAAAACTGTGAGGTCCCAAGGTGCCTACTTTGAAAGGGACTGAGGTGTCATTGTCTTATATATAATGGTTCTTGTATCTTGTATCTTCTTTAATAAATGTCTCTACTTTTCATAATATGTGGCTGGATATTTTCTGGACAGACCTCTTACTCCGTGAATTCCAACAACTACGTGGAAAGGTCTCTCTCTGGTAGATAATGTCTATCTCAGGGAATTAAGGGCTTTGGAGAAGATGATGCGCTGAAGCAAACTTCCTTTCTAGTCAGAAGCAGGGAAAAGAATGCCTCTCTCCTCACTACCTTTATTTTTTTAAATAAGAGAAATTTAACATTACAGATAAGAGTTGAAGCACCTCCCCAGTGCGGTAGCCCCCCCTTCTCCCCACAGGCAGATAAGATTATGAATTTGGTAGGTATCCCTCTGAAGGTGTATATTCCATTTGACTACATTTATATATGCTGTGTCTATTGTTTTAAAATAGAAATCAGTAACATCCTCTTGTACAGATCTTTTGACAATTTCCCTTTCAGTAGTATGGGTTTGAGATCTGTGAGATCAATAGTATGAGTTTGAGATACTACATATATATATACACACACATATATATATCATCTCTATATAATTTTCCATTGTATTGAATGTTACAATTTATCCTGTCCCTTATTGAAAGGATGGTAAGTTTCCCCCCTTATTACATGTCATACTGCAGTGGCCACATGTGTATGGATAATTCTGGTCCATTTAATAAGGGCCCACTTAGGCCAGTGATTCTCAAACTCTTCAGCCTCAGGACTTCTTTACACTGTTAGAAAATATTGGGGACCCCAAAGAGTTTTCGTTTATGTGAATTATAGGTACCCATATTTACCATATTAGAAATTAAAACTGATAAATTAAATAATGTTTATTAATTCATTAAAATTAATAATAAGCCCATTACATTAACATAAATAACATTTTTATTTTTTTAAACTCTATATTTTCCAAACTCCCCAAATAAGAAGAGTGGTACTATTTCCTTGTGTATGTGTATTTTGTTTGTTTTTTTTTGTTGTTGTTTTTGGGGGGGCTTGCTCATTTCTGTAGTGCCTGACTTAATAGAAGATAGCTTGATATTCATATCTGCTTCTGCATTCAGTGATTTTCAATCCATTGTTTTAGTTGAAGTATATGAATAAAACCCAACCTTACACAGTATGTGGATAAAACCCTATTGGAGAAGGTAGGAGTATTTTAATAGTTTTGAAAAGTATTTGTGGCTACTTTTTGCTACTATAACAAAATAGGTGATAATTCCTCAATGTAGTTACAGTGTAAAATCTGAAACCGTAGTGACCGGAGTAGTTGGCCTGTCCTATGCTTTGAATGAGCCTTTCACTGGTGGATGATTTTGTGGCATCTCGCACTGGTCATTTGGAATATATGAGTTTACCTGGGCACAGCGTGAGGAGGTTATCAGGTCATGGGAGTGGATACAAGTTTTCAAAAATTCCAATTTTCACTTGAAACTCAAAATTTATTTTTGGCAACAAATACTAGCAGTTGTTTTCCTTGAAATGATGGGCTCACGTCATTGATTTTTGAGAAAATGTCTGCCAGATACCACAGACTAAATAACCAAAGTTTGTCCCTGAGTTGTTTCAAGTAGAAGCAATAGGCGTGGAAAGAAGCAGCCCGCTGGGCGCACCACCCAAGCAGCTGCCCAGCCCTTCACTGGCCTCCATAGACCTCCGTGCACAGCAGAAGTGCTCATGCATTCTTCCTATGACCTTTTATGTCTTATATTTGAGCCCACTATAATTCCTTTTTAGGGTTTGCTGAAGATGGTGGTACATAGGCTGAACTGGCAAGGCTTGGTGAGGTTTACTGGGGTTTATTGGTTACAGAACAGAAGCCTCTAGAGGAATATAAAGCACCATCAAGTCATTTGAATTTTAGGCTGTAACTAGTAGTACCATGGTGAATAATTTTGTTCTATAAGTAGTTTAGTTTTAGGGCCAAGCATAGTGGGGTATCTAATCCTAGTTTAGGTCTTAGCTTTCATGTGGTTAAAATTATTGAAAAGGAGTCAGGGAATCAAATGAATAATTTTACTATTTTATCATGGATAGTCTTTTTATTTTTAAAGATTTTATTTATTCATTTATTTATTTATTTTTAGAGGCAGGGGAAGGGAAGGAGAGAAACATTGATGTGAGAGAGGAATATCCATTGGCTGCCTCTTGAATGTTCCCCAACCAGGGACCAAACCTGCAACCCAGGCATGTGCCCAAGTGGGAATCGAACCTGCGACTTTTCACTTTGTGGGATGACACCCAATCAACTGAGCCACACCAGTCAGAGCATCATCATGGATAGTCTTAAGAAACAGCAGTGTGGTTTTCCTGAGTGCACAGCAGTGAGCAGTGACCATGAGTGTAGTTTGAGGACCTGGCCTTAATTCATGGGGAGAGGCTAGCAGTTTTACTTGACACTGCTTTTGAAGTGTAAATGTCAGTAGGGTGAAAAAGACAAATCATGTCTTAGTAGCACTGTGAAACAGTTCAGACCTTGTAGACCTCCTGAAAGGGTGTGGGAGCCTCTGGGTGTGTGGACCACACTCAGAACCGCTGATCTGGGCCTAGAATCCCTTTGGACAGGGTGCAGGAGCACTTTGCCTTGTTTGTGGCTGCCTGCATCCTTTTTATTTTTTCAAATTTGCTATTATGGAAATTTCAAAAGTTTGAAAAAATGGGGACTAAAATGTCCTGGCTGGGTGGCTAAGTCCCGTGCACCAAAAGGTTGAGGGTTTGATCCCTCATCAGGGAACATACCTAGGTTGTGGGTTGCATCCCTGGTTGGGGGTGTATGAAAGGCAACTGATTGATGTTTCTCTCACATTGATGTTTCTCTCTCTCTTTCCCTTTCTCACTCCCTAAAATCAATAAACATGTTCTTGGGTGAGCATTTAAAAAAAGTGGAGACTAGAATAATGAGTGCCCGGTGCCATCTTCCAGACTGACATTCTTTCTCTTACAGCCAGTCTGGCTTCACATGCCCCCACTGTTCCTTCTTCCAATTTATTTTAGGCAAATCCCAGACATCCTGTAATTTTATCCCATTTCATGTTTCTGACACCCTCGCTGTGCGTAGAGAGAGGCCTTGGTTATTCCTTCCCACTTCCCAGTGTGGGAAGGCAGCGAACCCTCCCATCGTCCTGGCACCAGCACTTTGCCCCACATGGCTCTCCTGCAGAGGAGCACAGAGGCTTCCTGCCCTGGGGACAGATTCCCACTCCTCCATGGTTACCGTGAGCCGTGACCACCGACTATCCCTTCTAAACTTAGTTAGCAGTTCCTTGTGTGCCTGACCCAGGCAGCTGACGCAGAAGTGGGTCACACTGTCTTGCTGTCTCTAGGTAAACAGCACTCTCAGGGGCTGTGTCAACCTCTGTTGCCAGCGGTCTTGTCTTCCCGGTCTCCCCCATCCTCTCCAACACTTGATGTGTCAGACTTTGGGGTTTGCTGGTTGAATGAGTGTTTGAATGAGTGTCAGCTATTTCCTTTTAATTATTTAAGATTTTATTGGTTTATTTTCAGAAAGAGAGGGAAAGAAACATCTATGTGAGAGAGAAACATCAATTGGTTGCCTCTCTCGTGCCCCCTACTGGGGACCTGGCCCACAACCCAGGCATGTGCCCCCGCTGGGAGTCAAACCAGCAACCTTTTGGTTCCCAGGATGGCACTCAATCCACTGAGCCACACCAGCCAGGACTCAGCTATTTTCTTTAACCAAGAAATGTGTGGTACTGACTTCTGTACTTTTTATTTTAAAAATGTTATTATGTTTACCCTTTTCCTCCATTGTTCTGTCAATGTCTGTATTAATTTGTGTGGTTATCTTACTGTAATTAGTGGAATTATTATGTGAGTATTTTAAGTGGGTTGTATTTAGTTTAAATAATTAGCTAAAAGATTCAAGATTTCTAAATAAGAGAAATATTCATGCGGAAGATATGCTTAATACAAATATTTCCTCAACTTTTAGGTAGTTTTAAGTAATTTTAGAAGGCATAGCCTATTCTGCTTAAAGTAATGGTTTTCATGAGAACAACCCTTAGGAACTTGACTTTCAGGGCTCACAGATCATGTTGTTGAGAGGGCCTGCCTGTGTAACTAGGACCCTTCCTGCTCATGTATCTCTAGATTCTCCTTATTCCCCAAGGTCTTGGATTGGCCATGTCCCTGACGGTTCTTCCTCAGAGAAGGGGATCACTCTCCGTATCCTATAGGGTCATCTGGACCAGCCAGATCTCAGCTCCTTCATCTCTTTGTGCTAAAGTCAGTGAACACATTAACTTAGTGACACAATTCCATGGTTTATAAGAGTATTTCTTTGTCAAAGGGAGGGCGTTCTAGACCAGGCCCTGACAATTTAGAGGCCATGCAATGTAATAGAAAGAATGTAGGGCAGAGAGCTGGGTAGAACAGACTAGACCTTGTTCTAGTCTGGGCCCTGCTGCTAACTTTTTGATCTGGGACAAGAGTTTTGTGAGAATAAAATAAATTAGTGGTCAATAAATTACACTGTTTAAAAAAGACATCAAATATAGACTGAAACCCTTCAATGTGTTCACAATCTTTAGTGTTTGATTTAGTAACTCCATTTCTAGGAATTTGTCCTAAGGAAAAATTAGGTGTGTTGAAAGACCAGTGTAGCCAAGTGTTCACTGCTGTCTTTGTTTTACAGAGCAAACTTGGAAGCGATCTAAGTAACCTACCATTAGGGAACAGTTGAATATAAATATCCGCAAGATGAGCTATTGTGCAGCTATTTATAATCACATTCATGAAAATAGCTTTATGATATAGAAAAATGTTTGCCACTTAACTATAAAAAGCAAATGATAAGTCCACGTAGGAACATGATGCCAGTTTAATTTTTTAAAGTGTATGTGTGCCTGTGTGTGCATAGGCCTAGTTCTTGGGTCTAGTCTGTGTCTACATATGCTGTTCAAACATGTTTAGGGGCACCTGGAAAGTGATGGTGTCATCAAGACACACATACCTGTACAGGAGGCTCAGATACTTCCTGGGAGCACACACATCCTGAAGGAAGGAAGAATTAGGACAGTAAGTGCAGTGGGGGAAAGGTTCACCCTGAATATAGCACAGTGGCACCTGACTTGGCTCCCACCAGACTTGTGTCTGAGGTTTTGAGCCTAAAAAGGCACAGAGGTTGGGAAAGCAGTGGAGCAGCGAGTACCTGGCTTGGGACCTCTGATGGCAAGAAACAAATTGGGGACACAGGTATCCATCCCCTCACCTCAGGGGCTCAGGGACAGAAAAGGAATGGTTGTGTCCTGCAGGGGAAGTCTCAGGGTCAGCACAGGAATGCCTTCTGAGTCCTCCACACAGATGCTTATTTTTATAACCAGAAAAATATGTGGCCTCTTTGAGTTACATACCATTTAGAAGTTGAAACAAAATAGTTGCTTCTTCATAGCACATCAGTAACTGGGAGCAGTGGCCTGTTCAAGATATGCATAAGGCAGGTGTGTTGGTCTGTTATCATGGTGTCAAGCTGCCAGGTGTTGAGGTGGTTGCTTAGGACAAGAAGCCTAAGTCAGTCACAGCCAAGCCTTTATTCACTGCAGCAGTGCAGGCTAGAGTCAAAAATGGTGCCACCTCCCTAGTGTTTCATCACCCCCATGGAACAGCCGGCAGGTGATAGACAAGGCATGGGGATAATTGTCCCACTGCCCAGTAGCCCCAAACTAAAGCATTTTCCTCTTTATGGACTAGAGGGAGGGCAAAGAGGAAGGAGGAAGTGCTGGGACAGGAAAAGTGCTGAGCCACAGGGAAGGAACGTGCCTCAGCTAAGGGTCCCCAGCGATGAGGAAGCCTCTGCGTGGAGGCTCCTGGACTAGGACTGCAGACCTGCTGAGTGTAGCTGCCAGGGCCTGAGTTCTTGTTTGTGCCCGAGGTCCCCAGTGAGGCCTGGTGGCACAGTGAGTGTTCTGACTGCCTGAGGTTGGCTCAGAAGGATCACAGAATCTAGGATTTGGGTCTGGAGCCAGGCTCCTCAGATATATTTGTTTGAATATACCTTTAGTTAAAACCAAAAGAAAAAGCTTGTTTCATTTCATGCTGTGGCATACAGCATCTCTGGCTCCCAGCACCACTCTGGCACACTTCACAAATCATAGGGATTGCTTGCTTATGCTGAGTGATTGTATTTTCCCTGCAGCCACCCTTGGGACACTGTCATCAAAGCTGCTATGAGGAAATACCCAAATCCGATGAACCCCTGTGTTGTGGGAGTCGATGTGCTGGAGCGCAGTGTGGACAGCAGCGGCCGGCTTCACAGCCACCGCCTCCTCAGCACTGAGTGGGGGCTGCCCGGCCTTGTGAGAGCGGTGAGCCCGAAGCTGCCTGCCCCATGCTGTTACCTGCCCTACTCCCATACACCTGCACCACCCAGCTGGCACCTGCTTTGCTTCCACTACACCTGCATCACCCCAGCTATATCCGCTTTGCCCCAGCAGGCACCCATCTGCAGAAAATGACAACCTTCCCTTAGTCCCAGAGAATCCACTCTGGGTTTCTGGGAGGCCCAAGAGATGATCTGTTTCTCTATAAACATCACTGAACTCTCCATCTCCACGGGTCCTGATACATCTGACACGTGACGTGGCCCCCACACCCTTAGCCACCCACCCCCGAATCCTTGCCGGCATCACTCCATGGTGTTGGATCTGTTTGCTCAGGCTACCATAGTAAAACACCACAGATCAGGGGCTTAAATCACAGACACTTGTTTTCTTTCTGTTTTGGAGGCTGGAAGTCTGAGAGCAAGATGCCAGCAGGGTGGTTTCCTCTGAGAACCGTGAGGGATGGTCTGTTGCAGCCTCTCCTTGGCTCACAGAAGGCTGCCCTCCCGCCACCTCCTCACATGGTTCACCCTCCTGCCAACCCCTACGCTGCATAGTGTCCTCCCTCCCATGCTCTGCACCAGCAGAGGGGCCTTTCCTGCACTCCTAACCACCCCACCCTGTTTTTTGTTAAAGCATTTATTACTGTCAAACACTCAACTTTATTCAAATTCATTCATTTGTTCAATTTCTGTCCCACCTGCTAGAACAGAAACCCGAAATTGCTGCCCTGGGCCTGTTCATCACTGCACCCCCGGCTGTGTAGATAAGTGAATTAGTAAAGGAAATGGTAGTGTGTGTCTGATCCTACAAAATGAAATTTTAACACATCGTTATGCTAATTTTGCTTTGTTTTTTAGATTTTGGGAACCACTAGGACTTTGACGTACATCAAAGAACATTCTGTGGTGGATCCAGCGGAGAAGAAAATGGAGCTTTGCTCCACCAATGTAAGCAGTGGCCTAGGGTGAGACAGGTGCTTGGTATGTCCTGGTGATGGTGCGTAATGGCTCCATTTAATTTTATTTCCAGCCCATCTTTGGTCTTAGTGATCATTTATTTTTAATAGGCTGAACTTATCTAGTAGTATTATATTTATCTTTTTCTTCCAATACAATAAATGCATAGAAAAATGCACATAACGATGAATTGTGGCAGAGCGAACACTCCTACAACCAGCAGACAGATCAGGAGGCAGAAGGGGACGAGCCGCCACCCCCCGCACCCCGCCCCGCCCTTGCTCCCTTCCAGGATTTCCACTCCCACACCCAGGATAACTGCTCTCCTGACTTCCAATAGCAGAGGTGATTTTTAGCAGTAATTTTATTTTATTTTTCTTTGGATTTAGCGGTAATTTAAAAGCAACTTACCTCCTTCATTCCCTCTCACTTCTCTCAATTAAAAAAATTTATATTGTCCTAATGCACACTCATAAAACATGTTGGGGAAATGCATGGGCTAGGAACTTGGTTTACTTCATAAAATCTTACTGTGTGGATCATGTTACTGTGCACTGGAAGATGAGGTTCTGATCCACTTGCAGTTTTTGGTATACCATCTGTGACCTTTGCCAGTGGCCCCCTTCCTTTGTCCCTGGCAGCCCTTCTGTGTAAAGTCACAGGGAGCCTTGCAGGTGTTCCCCCCACCCCACACACCATTGCTGACAATTTGCATATTTTTTTCCCTCCTCTACTTGGAAAATTCCACTTTGTCCTTCTCAAAAGCTCAGTTTTCAGTACAGAAGGATAGTTCATGCTCCAGTGAGGTCTAGCGGGAAGGAAACAGGGTGTGGGGTAGGACAGCTGGGAACCTATGTCCTGAAATTATCACCGAATAGCTGTGTGACTGCATGTGTTCCTTGTTAGCCTTTTCTGGGTCTCACATGCCTTGTCTCAAAAAAAGAACAAATCTCATAATGATGTTATGAGGATTAATGAAAGGAAATAAGGTTTATAAAATACAGAGCCTGGCATAAAAATATCGCACATAAAATGATAATACCTAATCTGAGCTTAATTGTTAGTGTTGTTAGATATTTCCACACATAGTGGTAATAACTAACTAATGAGACCCTTGATTACTTTGCACTTAATAGGAGGAAAGAGATTTCCTAGCTAACACTTTGCCAGAACAGAGAGGCCAGGCAAGGGCACTTCGGTGGAAGACTATTACATGAGCAAAAACAATAAATGCTTTAAGTTTAGTAGTGCTAGAAGATTATATTGCTTTTGACTACTTAAAATTTTTTAAAAATCGTCATATTGGAATTGGCTCTTTGCTAAGAGAGTATGTTGGGTTTAACAAGGATAAAATGCCCCTGGCCAATGTGGCAGCCACATGTGGCCATTTCCACTTAAATTAATTAGGATTAAGATTAAGTAGAATTTAAAAAATAATTGCCTCAGTCACACTAGCCACATTTCAAGTGTTCATTGGCCACACATATTTAGTGGCCTCAGCAACGAACAGCACAGATACAGGACATTTCTAACATTACAGAAAACTCTGTGAGACAGTGCTGTTCTGGAGTGCTACTTTTTAAATAGGTTCAATAGAAACTATTAAGAATGCACATGAGTGGCTCTTTGGCTTGCAGAAACTGCACTGGCGGAGACAGTACTTGTACAACCTTGCTGTCACAGTCTGTGTAGGTTCAGGGCTCTGCCCTGTGAACCCCCAGGACACAGGGTCCCAAAGCCAGAGTCCGCCATTGGTGGGTGGGGCGCTCCCCGCTTGTTCGCTTGCTTGCTAACTCGTGGATATTTTGTTCTTTTCTGCTGAGGGTTTGGCAGTTTGAAAACACAGGTCTCCCCGCTATCCCAAAGTAGAGTGTTCCTATGAAAGCTTAGGTACGCCCAAGTGATATAAAGTGAAGAGGCGATTTACTTTAGGACACATCTTGGTAGCCATGCACAAAATAAATAGAGATAAAGCACAGACACTCACAGACACAGTTCACAGCTCTGGGACTGGATGCTGGGATGCTGTGCGGGTTCTTGGGGAAGGAGCTTGGCAGGCTGCCCTCACTGCTTGGGGTGCACACGGCATCTGTCAGGACTTGCTGCAAAACAAATGCTGAACGTGGTTTTTTCTTTTCATCTTTTGTCATAAAAGCAAAGATCCCCTTCGGATTTCTTTCAGTTAGTAAAAACAGGGACTAATGTAGGTCTTTCCTAAAAGCAAAGTGGAACACGCAAACTTTCAAAAAATGGGGATACTTGTCCCTTGAAGGCCCGGCCCAGCTCAGGTTTGGGTGGGGTGTGGAGACAGGGCAAGTGACAGTCACCAGGAGCAGCAGCCAGGACACCGTTTCCCTGGGGCTTAATGTGGTAGTGCCTTCTGGGCCTAAATGTTTCTTCTGCCCTGGCTTCAGTGCGTGCTGATTTGGGGATGGAAGAGTGGGCAGATGGTTTAGGAAGAAATGCAAGAGAAGTAGAACCTAAAGCCATTGTTCCTTTTTTCAAGATCACACTCACAAACTTGGTGTCGGTGAACGAGAGGTTGGTGTACACACCCCATCCAGAGAACCCTGAAATGTACGTGGTCTTCCCCTGGCATTGACATGCTGAACTCCAAGGTCAGGGTGGGGTGGAGTCTCCCCTCTCTTAGGGCTGCTCAGCCTTTTACTTCTTGCTCTTCTATAGGACCGTGCTCACACAAGAAGCCATCATCACTGTGAAGGGGATCAGCCTTGGCAGCTATCTGGAAAGTTTAATGGCCAACACAATATCATCTAATGCAAAGAAGGTATGGATCTCAGTCTGGGCCCTGTGTGTGCTGTAGCTGGTAAGTGCCAGCGTAAGTGGGTGAAATGTGTAGTCCCATAAGTCCATAAGTGCTGGGCCCTCTGTCTAGTTGAGCTTGTAATGCCACAGCATGTCCCACATTTACATTCAAAACCAGGGGCGGGGGAGACCATCCGAGGGACAAGTGCAGGGTAAACCCAGATGAGGCAAGAGCCAAAATATCGTAGGCTCAGTTAACACAACAAACCCCACCCATCAAAATAATATGTTTGCATTGTCAGGCAGGATATTCAGGATTTTTCATATTTAATAGGCATTTTGTGTCATTGGCCAAACCTCTCCACTGGCAAAGTTTCCCCGGAGTCAGCTGCCAGTCTCTGCAGGATTGGGGAATGAACTTGGTGGAGGTGAGATGGAAAAGGACAAAGCCAGGAACCCATCCCCGCCAGGGTCCCTAGGGGGAGGGCTCAGCCTTTGCGAGGCAGAGACTCCTCACAGAACCCAGGTTGCCCCTCTCCAGCAGAGTTGCTGGAGAGAGCTTGGACATGTGCAAGTTCAAGTCATGCCATTCCCCAGAGCAGGGCCTTGGCTTTTTACCTTAGCTTACCTCATAGGCTCACGTCTTCCCCAGGCTGTCCTTGCTTTGCTCCCACCCCTGACTTTTCCTCTTCCCCTTTCTCTCTTTCTTTTTTTTTTTTTGTCAGATGCGATTCTTCATTTTGGGGATCAGTTAGATGCTGCCTAAGCTGTATTTCCCTTCCTATGCTTAAGTCACAACTTACTGGAAAACCACTTATGGCTTGCAATTTAGTCTAGAAGAACCAGTCTGCCCCATTGCTTAGAAAAATCCAATTTGAGAAATGGGTGCAGTCGCTTAGCTCAGTTCAGGGAAGGCAGGGGAACCACAGTGCCGGATGCTGCACTCATTGTCTCCATGGCAAGCCCTCCAGGGAAGAGACAGAATCTTACTGACCTGTGTGTCCAGGAGGGAATAAATACTGGCTGAGGCCAAACTTCAGACCTTTGAGAAAAATTAGGGTAAACTCAGTGTGGCCAAATAAAATTTTTATTCACTTATCTTAGGGGTTATTGTGTTGAAGGCCTGACAGAGATTCAGTTGTGCCTCCAGCTATAGTTACGATTTGACAGCATCCCTGGTCAGTTGAATAGATGCCTGGGACAGCTGGTAGTCTGAGGGTGGGCACAGGGGATGGAGATGGAGAGGCAGGTCATCCAGGGGTTCAGGAGCCTCGGCTTATGGACAATGCTTGGAGGAGGCCATGAGGGTGGCCCCTTGTCCTGTACTCAGGAGGTGACAGGTGGATCAGGAGTGCCAGTGTCAGTATAGCCCAACCTGATGGAAGAATTTTAGGCAGAATACCTACCACCTTATTTCTGAACTTGAGAAACTGCCTGCTTATAGTGAAAGATTGCTCACAATGGTTACTGCTGCATCTTTAAAATTGCAGTTCTTTCCTTCTGCCATTTAAATTACAGGCTTATGGCTGCCATCTGCAGTGAGAGGCAGCTTTCTTACACCTTGTTGAAACCTTTCTGTGTTGCTCCAGGGGTGGGCTGCTATTGAGTGGATAATTGAAAATTCTGAAAGCGCTGTGAGCTAACGGGGTCTGCACCTGCACCTTGTGATGAACGGTGGTAACTACACCATTCTTTAACCTGGTAGAGAATTTAGAACCGCGTGCATGGTGTGTGGTGCTGGACAGGTGTGTATGAGATGGAGCTGCGTGCGAGTCTGCAGGCCCTGTGTTCCACAGTACCTTCTGTGGACAGAAAACCACTAATTCATCTGGTTTCACGGCAGGAGTTATTTTCAGGGGAAACCCAGATGCTTGTTATCTTGTCTCTAATGAAGTACTTGGTTACATTTCCCACACCTTGTGCATAATAAAGAGGTGTTCATTCTTAGCTCCAGACAGGGTTGAAGGCTGAGATCATGGCAGGGCTTTTCATTTGGAGTAGGATTTAAGCATTTGCACATGTTCTCATAAAGACCACTCCTTGCCCTTGCATCAGAGCTGCGAGGAGAAAGTTGGCCCACCTCCTTGCTCCCTCCGGCCAGAACCTGGCCAAGCGCCTGCCACAGGCCATTTCCTTTTAGTGGCCAAAGCCATTTTTAGCACCTCCTTGAGCTACACAAACATCTCCTGGTTTCTTAGGTCAGCAGTGTCTGCCTGTCAGAACTGATTTGACACTTAATTGGTTGGCAGTGATCTTCCTACCTCATAGGAAAGTCGGAGTTTCCTGCTGCCCTCTGTTCAGGAGTCCCCTGCTCTCCTGCCTGGAAACTCCCACCCTGTCGACTTCCTCACTGTGCTGATCTGGGCCCCGCTCCCAATGGTCAGTCTGGCTGGCTGGCTGTCAGCAGCATCTGTATACACATCTGGTGCATCAGTCAGCAAACGAGAGCCATGGGGTTCAGGCTTCTTTGAGAACTTCTTGCTGATTATACTTAAGTCACTAAAGTTGAAGGTTGCCAGACACCTTTACCTTGAACCCAAAGTCATGGTCATGATGTGTGACTGATTCTCTTTTCTTCCCTGGGTGCACCACTAAGGTGGCCACATGTGGAGGCAGGCTTGGTGTGTGTGGGCAGTGTGGTGTGTGTGATGGTGTTACTTTGAGTTGTGGACTATGTCACATTCAGTTTCCTCGTACTAACCTGCCTCAATCTTTAATCAGATGCCCATCCAAAAAATCAAAGAGGAAAGAAAGAGAGAAAAAAGAAAGGAAGAAAGAAGCGGGTCCTGGATTCGGTTCACTAGCCCAGTCTGAGAGGTGAAATCTGCTGGAACCTGCTGCCTGCCTGCTCATAGCCCCCGCCAGGCTCCTCGTGGTGACCTCCCAGGACAGAAGGCCTGGCCAAGGCGCAGGTGGAGTTCTAGTCCATTGTAGAGTGAGACCCAGAGGAAGAAGACCTCTGACAGGAGGAAGACAAGGACCATGAAGCTGCCACTTTGTCGCCCTGATTGCTGAGCCAGGGCCTGGGAGCCGGCAGTTAGTCAGATTGTTCTTGTGCCTTGTCTATTCTATGCTTAGCAGCAGCTCCCAGATCTTTCTTGCTAGTTCTTGGGATCTCACTAAATAGCTTTTCTCTTTTCGGATAACTGCCCATTTCCCTCCCATGCCTTCAAAATGACGATCTTCACCACCAGCTTCTTCACACATATCTGGCTACCATCTGTCATTTGAGATGGTGTCGCCATGTACCCTTCTCTTCTCATCATCACTGAAAAAAATCTGTGCACACTACATTAGGGGCGTCCACCCCCAGCAGTGACATGCGTGGTTGACAGTACCGTGAGCTTTCCAGTCAGAGGCAGAATTGGTCAGGAGAGCAAAGCACTCTGTCCTCGGCCTGCAACTAGTTTGTCCAGCCACCCTAGACCAGTGACCCCAAGTGCTGAAGGCCTGTGTCACTTCTCACCATTCAGACCTGTCTTCACGGAGAGCCACCGTTAGGAGGTGGCAGTAGCAGTGCTTGTGATTTTAAGCACTCTGCTATCCTGTTAGATTTAAGGTACTTCCAAATAGGGAGTTTTAATTTTCACATTTTCCAAAGTAAAATGTACAACTTCTTTCAATATATTGCAGATTATAAAAACTTTAGAGCAGGCCTCCTCCATAAAGGGTGGGTAGAACTGTTTCACTCTGTTTTATTAGATAAATTAATTGTTTGATACTAATTGTTTTACTTTTTGTTTGAGGATAGTACTTCCAATCCAAAATGAAATTACATCTTTATCAGACTATCTAATGAATATAGCTTAAGGTTAAATAGAGTTAAAAATTTTACAACAAAAGAAAACTCCCTTATCCCTTCTGCAGAGCAAGGTTCAAGCCTTCTGAGAGGACTCTGAACTTCTTTGGCAGTTTTGGCCATTTATTGCTGGATTTCTAAATAAATAAGCATATTATACTATTTCTTGATTCAGCAATTTCAGATATTACCTGTTGACTTCCCGTTGTGGTAGATTATTATTTTACCTTTCTTACACCTTCCTTCCCTCCCTCGTCTCTCCAGTATACCTATATTGTAATTTATGGCAAAAACACATTCATAGTTTTCAGAATTTTGAAAATACATGACCAAGCCAAACCTAAATACCATAATTGTGTTTTCTTAATATAACTTTTTCCCTTGAATGTACTACTAATCTTATTTTGTCACCGATTTAATTTTATTTTTTAAAATTCTCTGGCTCTGCTCACCTACTCTCCACAGCGCCCATAGCATCATTTCCCACAGGCCAGAACTTGGAGGGAGCACCTCCCTTTCCGTTTTCCCTGGGGCTCTCCTTCTTGGAAGCCTGCTCTCACTGTCCTCTGACCAAGCAGCCACATGACTGTCCTCAGCCTGGGCATTTCCTTGGCCCGCCTCCCTTCCTAGAACCCTTGTCTCCTGGATTCACTCCCTTCCTCTCTTATTCTAGAAGGGAAAGGACATCTTGTAGTAACTCCTAGGACTTGGCGCATCTGAAAATGCCTGTTCTGTTCTCATGCTTCATTCATAGCTTGGCTGAACATATGTTTCTAGATAAAAAATATTTCACTCTAAATTTTAGAGACATTGCTCCATTGTTTTGCACTCTGATTCTTGATTCTCTGTATGTGGATTTTTTTTCTCTGAATGTTTTTAGGATCTTTTTATCTCTGATATTGTGAAATTTCATATGGCTAAGTCTGGTTAGACGTGCTCTTTTAAAATTCACTGTGTTGGCCCTGGCTGGTGTGGCTCCATGGACTGAGCACTGGCCTGCAAACCGAAAAGTCACCGGTTTGGTTGCTGGTCAGGGCACATGTCTGGGTTTCAGGCCAGGTCCCTGTCTGAGGTTGTGTACCAGGCAACTGATTGATGTATCTCTCATGCATCAGTGTTTCTCTCCCTCTCTCTCTCCCTTCCTTCCTGTCTATCTAGAATAAATAAAATCTTTAAAAATATTTACTGTGTTATATGTGTTAAATTCATGGTTTTGATATTGTACTATAATTATGTAAGGTATTATTAGGGGGAAGTAAGTGAAGGGTACACAGGGTATTCCTGTGCCATTTTGCAGCTTCCTGTGAATCTACAATAATTTCAAAACTAAAAGTAAAAAAATTATCTGACATCACGAAAAATAACAGAAATGGGTGCTCCAAGAATCAGTCCTTCCAATGAAACAATCAATAAGCTCGTAACAATGACAGAATCACCTTTGTTTATTAATTTATTTTGTTCATTAGATTCCATATATGAGTGAAATTATATGGTACTATTCTTTTTCTGCCTGGCTTATTTCACTTAGCATAATATTCACCAGGTCTATCCATGCTGTCACAAAGGGTAGAATTTCCTTCTTTTTAATTACTTTATTGTTGTTCATTTACAGTTGTCTGCATTTTCCCCCCACCACTCCCCCTCCCAACCCCAGCCAATCCCACCCCCTCCCCCGCTCCCACCCTTCCCCTTGGTTATGTCCATGTGTCCTTTATAGTGTTTCCTGGAAACCCTTCCCCGCACTGTTCCCTCCCCCTTCCCCTCTGGCCATTGTTAGATTGTTCTTAATTTCAATGTCTCTGGTTGTATTTTGTTTGCTGATTTCTTTTGTTGATTATGTTCCAGTTAAAGGTGAGATCATGTGGTATTTCTCTCTCACCACCTG
>VMDR010013965.1:0-24208 GCA_007922815.1 Macrotus californicus | reverse complement strand
ACACCATAGACAAAAAATAATTCAAAATGGACCACAGACCTAAATGTAAGAGTTAAAACTATAAAACTCTTAAAAGAAAACACTGGAGTAAATTTGTGACTTTGAGTCAGGCAATGAATTCTTAGATACAACAACAAAAGTACCTAAGTTACAAAAAAAAAAGGATAAATTGGACTTCATTGAAATTAAAAACTTTTGTGCTACAAATGATACCATCAAGAAAGTGAAAACACAATTCAAAGAATGGTAGAAAATATTTGCAAGTCATATATCTGTTAAGAGATTTACTCATATATCCAGAATATATAAGGGACTCTTACAACTCAACAATAAAAAGATAACTCAATTTTTAAATGGACAAAGAATAGACATTTCTCCAAAGAAAGTATGCCATGTTCTCTTCATGAGCTTTTTGGAGATATATATTTATTTACATTAGGAAAATGCTAATTAAAATCACAATGAAATTGCACAATATCACTATCAGATTAGCTAAATTTAAAAAAAAAGTGATAATACCAGTTCTGGCAAAGATTCAGAAAATATAGAGAAATTGGATCACTGACACTTTCCGTGAAGAAATGTAAAATGCCACAGGCACTCTGGAAAAAAGTATGGTTCTTTCTCATAAAACTAAACATGCATTTTTCATATGACCTAGCAATTACATTCAAAAAAATATTTTCAGACATGTGACCATTGTTTTTATATATTTGTTGTTACCGTGATTGTGGTATATATTTCACTGACTGTGACCCTCAGAATTCTAGAGGTGATGACCAACACAGGTAACTGTGACAGAAAAGGAGAAACCGGCACAAAGTGTATGTCAGTTGAGGTTGTGAGGTGAGATTGTTGAGATCAGATCACAAACTCTAAGGCCTCATTACTATAAAGACAAATAATGTAATACTAGATTGAATGATTATAAAATCTTAACCTCTTTAATTGGAAAGTCAAATGCTTTGCAGTAAATTAAAAACTGAAGGTAAAATGTACTACATGAAGAATATCAGTGAATGGAAACCCATTTATAGAATATTTAAAATGATTATATGTCCATGAGAAAAACATCGTAATTTGTTTTATTTCCACCTAGACACTGGCCTAAGTCACAGGAGCATATTGAATGCCTTGGCAGAGACTATTGGTTATCCATCAAAACCTGATCTTCCCCTCTTCCATAGTAATGATCATCCAGGAAGCCTATTTCCCAGCCTCCATTGCAGCCAGGTATGGCCATGTGACTAAGTTGTGACCAGTGGGATGGAAATGTGTCACATGGTAGTCTCTTGGCATCTTCCTTAAAAGACTACTCTTAATCTCTAAGGGTTTTTGTTTTTTCTTTCTCCTAGCTCTAGATCCTAGGTTCTGAATATCCACATCTTCTAGGTTAGTAGGAAAGAAAATAAAGGAAAAAGGGTGGCAGATGGAGCTGGGGGAAAAATTAATTTAACTAAACACAGCAAATCCCACTACCAGCAATAATAACAGCTACACTTTTACTGAGTGGCTAAATGGGCCTAGCATTGTGCTAAATTGTCTATTTTTATCTTCATAACAGCCCTGTAAGGTAAGTATTATTCTCCATTTTTAACAATGAAGAAGCTGAGGCTCAGAGAAGATAAGGGTCTGAAATCTGAGGAGATATAACCCTTAACCCCCTTTCTGCCCAGACTCCCTACTTTCTCTACTCTCTGTCTTAGCAGGGCTCAGAAATTCTCTAGCCTGAGACACCCTTAAAAGTCCATTTGTGTTTTTATCCATCCTCTATCACTGAGTGCCTCAGAATAAATTTCACTTATACAGAGAGAAAAGGACCTGCTTAAAATTCCACCCATAGAACTAGAAAAATGACATATAATCACAGTAATATACTCAGGTCACTCAGGTAGTAAGTGGCAGAGGGAAGATTTGAAGTCAGGTTTTTATGGCTCCAAAGCTTGACCTACATATAATCTCCTTCCCTAAACTCCTGCTACTAATATGGACACTGTCAGTAAGAATGAGATCTAAAATTATACATTCATTTTAGATATTTAAAAGTCTTCTATCAATGTCTCATACTTCAAACATTAAATTCCATTTCAATAATTTGTGAGAAATGGAACATGAGGGCCAGGAATAAAAAATTTAAAAAAATTTTTTTTCACTTTTAAAGAATTATTACCGAATCTTCGGAAAAATTCCTTTATAAATTTTTAAGCACAGGAAGCCAAAAACTACCCTGGCAAAAATGAAGTAAAGAGGATTCTAAATATTCTTGGCTCTGAGTTATATTCCTTTTAAGTCTGAAAGAGCCAGACAAATATTTAGGCAGAGAAGAAAAATACATATACTTTTAGTTAAATGGAGAGTTAGAAGTAGGCCACATCTCATTTTTCTGTCCCAAAGTGCTTAATTTAGAGTTAGATTTTAAAAACAATCCTCCACAGGCCAGGTTTGGTCCTTCCAATTGGCACCTGGACATCAAACTCTTGTGACAATCTGGAACAACTGAAAATAGCTTTGGGTATTCAAACTATCATGCAGGAAGAAAGGTCAAACTTGAATTAATGTATTTTAAGGCTGAAAAAAGGGTTTTATACAAGCCTTAAAAGAGAAGAGGAAAAATAAAAGGGAGAAAGAAAACTAAGGAGCTAACCCCACCTACATCTGCACCAGAAGAGAAGACGAGCTTGCTCACGGTTATTTTCACCAGTCTTCGATCCTGAATCACCTCACTTCAGAGCTGGGTGCCATTTCTGCTCTGACTCCAAAGCCATTTCTTGCATTTTCTACTTATTCTTGTCCAAGGAGCTTCACTGTTTGGCCACTTTCTACAGAACAAAGTCAAAGTCCTTCGCCTGGCACTCAAAGTCCTTTCCCATTTAAATTCAATTTACCTCTCCAGCTTTATTTCCCAGTATTCTCCTTCATGAGTTCCCCATCACAGCCAAACAGCTCCCCTCACTGTTGAAAAGGCAGACATCTTCCAGCCTAGCTCCCTTTGGTAAAGCCACCAGCAACACTCCTAACCTTCTCCACCCAGCGAAACCCTCCCCAGCCCCAGGGACTAGCTCAAGTTCCAGCCCCGCACCTCCCCCAACTACCAGAGGATGCATTAAAAAATATCTCCCTTTCCAAAATCCCATATCAGTGATGTAATAGTCTAAAGTATGCATTTGAGACTCATCCTAAGTGCACTCATACTAATATTCATTTATCTTATTTCTATGTCTTAACCCCTCAAATAGATCTCAAGTTCCCTGAAGGAAAGGACTTCAGTCTTCTTTATCCCTATAGTTTACATAACATCTAACGGGGAACAAATTAATGTTACACAAGCTTCAGCTAATAGGATTTTAAAGCATTCATGCAAGGATGCTAAGCAAATTGCTATTTATAAGCCAAAGGGAGGAATATATATCATCCGAAAATTTCAATATTTCATTGTATATACATTTCATACTATAAGACAATAGTTTCTTTAATCCCTTTAATCAAAATAAAACTAAGGAAGTCCTGATGTGTTATCAAGCCAGGGAAGTGTAACTACTGAAGACAAAGCTATTTGCACCTGGTGAAAAAAGCAGCAATAAGTTTAATCACAGCAAGTAGGTTTCTCTGCTTGACTCCACATAAAATATGACTGTGCTGCACCCTGCAGTTTATGGAAGAAAAGAATTACAAGAAAACCTATTCAAAGGCTAATCAATGTTTGGGCAGGAAATAATTTTCCTGCTGTTTTAAAAATACTAATCAATTTTTCTCTCACTGTTGTCATTACACACTGAGAATACACTTGAGTTGTACCTGAAATCAACATTTCATATTTGGAAATAGAGTTCTGCATTCATTTTCCTTACCCTAGAATCAGAAAAAATGACATGGGTATCTACAAAACCATATTACTCTGTAATCTGATCTCTGATCCTCTGAAAATAATCTCTATAAAGACAATTAACCATGTTCATTGAGTCTTAATAAGCAAGCCTCCCAAGTTCCCTTTTAAGAAGCAAGCTACCAGGAGGAAAAAAAACAGATAAAGTCTTGGACGCTGGGAGTTACAGGCTGACCCACAATATGTAGATCCAAATTTCCAAGACCACATTGCCAAGTTCCATTCCTGCCCGAGTCCATGCTGGGACAAGTCCAGGTTCAAATACCTAGTAGCAAATGGTCATTCCAGGTCCTTCTATGGATTCCAGAATGCTTGGGTAGATCTTAGGGAACACAATGAAAACTGGGATTCATCAAAAATTCCTTGAACTGACACACATCTCTCCCCCCAGGAGAATTCTAGAAATACCTCAATTCCAATGCATTCTTAAGATGATGCTTTGCAAATATTCCATTGTGTTTTCCAAAGGCATCACCAAAGGAAACAATTTAAAGGTACCAGTAGCAAATGAAGTTGGGAAACACTGCTTAACCATGTGTTCCTACTGGGAATTACTCATTAGAAGATGAAATGTTCTGGGGGGGGGGGGTGGATAAAAGTCCTTTTAAAAAGAAATTAATTTACCTTCACTTAAACCAGCATTTCCCAAGCTTACCTGAAACCCTATTAATACTTCCATGGGGTTATCCCTCTTTACCCCATAACTTCTATGTACTACATATTTCATCTCTGTAAATAAAGAAATTCAAATAGGAAAGATGCATATATTCACGGTATTTTTTTGCTGTCATTTAGGAAAAGTCCTCTCAAAGGGCCTTGCCAGAGTGACACTCATTACTTGGGTAAATTTGCCATAGTATAGGGTCTGACCCTGAGCTGTATGAATTCAAAACTGAGTTTGTCAGCACACCAAAGGGATTCCAGATTTCACTGGCAGATTCCCCAGTAACCACCATCCTAAGTATAACATCATAATGTCAATTTATTAAATTACAATCAGCAATAGTCACAGAAACACCTATATTCTATCCTGCAGAACCTATCCACCCCCGCCCTCTGGTAGATCCACTTGGGAAGTCAAATCATGCAAAGAAGGTGAGCACACACTCATGGGGGAAATGGTTAGGTGAACTGCATTTTTAATGGCATCAGACTAAGAAAGCCTTATGTGACCATCTTCTTTTAACAATGGACTATAACGGTATGAGCAAAAGTTTGGTCTGGGGGGTGTAAGAAACTTTTATTCCTCCTTAATCTCTAGCAGCTCTAAAACACTTCTGTCCATAACTGGGGGTGGGCAATTGCTATCTTTTCAATTTTATCTGTAGTATAGAAAAAAATATTAAAAAGCTGGGTGATTTCTTACAATCTATGTCATGCAATCTAAGTCAAAATAGTGATTTAGTTAGGCAAACAGGCTCCAAAACAGATTCCCTTAAAACCAATCTTCCTTTTAAGCCCTAAACCGCTCCAAATAGAAAATCTGGAGTTCCTTCTGTATCATAATCCCTAACATCTATTGGCCACTCTTGCCCGAACTCTGTCTGTCACTAGGGCTGGCCTCCTCAAAGATACTAAAGTCAGGTTCATGGCTATGGCTCCCTCCACAAAACAGTAACTTGGTCACTTCCCATGTTTGCCTTTAGAAAACACGTTTTTAAAAAATATCTTCTTAGGGACTGAAAAGAATTCAGTTAGACAGGTTTTACTTAGTCAACACAGCATTTTTAATTGAAAAAATGTCACAATCAGTCCAAAAAAATCCAGATTTCCAGCTCCCCCCTAAAATCCCTGGAGGGATTAGTCACGCTGGACAATGACATGGCTGAACATAACACGGCAAAGACAGACTGAAACAGAACACAGCTTCTCCTCGACACAGGTCATGCTTCCTCTGGTGCCACCCACTCCCGCTGTCCACCACTCCCCGTCATCTTAACACCACTCTTGGTGGGTATTACATTTGCCAGCCCCTGCTCCATCCACCAAGGGTTGATTTTACAATTTAATTCACAGAGAACAATATTACCACATAAGTTTTCAAGTTCTTAAGGGTGAGTTCCTTGCATCACCCAAGTTTTCCTTGTATAATTTGCTGTTCCCTCTACAACCGTATAACCATGAAAGGAAGGTAGGAAGAAAGCCATCCATCCCAGGAGCTTAAGGCAAAAGGAATCCTGGAATCCAGTGTTGGATCCCTTATCCTGTGAGCTAAGGTCAATTAGAAGCGATCCACCAAGTAGTACATAAAACCCCCTTTTTGCAACTCATTTCTATTTTTCACTCTTCCATTTCTACATGAACCTAAACAATGAAGCTTTCGATAAACATCTCTCTACCCAATCCCAAGAACTGGCTCCTTTTGCAGGGTGCAGTACAAAATGAAAATGCAGAGCCCCTTTTTCAAAACATTACTAAGAATTTCAAGACAGTGATAGCAGAGCATTAAACCAAGTATAGGGCCCTTCCAAATATGGCAGCCTGTGCAAACACACAGGTCACATGCCCAGGAAGCCAGCCCTTCCCACCCCTCTTCTTTTAACCAGGCTCTCCAGTCTGTTTTCCTGGCATTCAAGGGTTCTGCCCATAGCTTGGCAACCCAAATCCAATTTCATCTGTTCCTTTGTTTACCTTCCTCCAACAAGGACAAGTGTTTCCCTTCCCTGGCATCAGCCTTGCTGACAAGATGTATAGCACAGATTTACATCTCTGTGGTCTTACACCCCAACACTACTCACTGAAGCAAGAGTCGTAAGAAAGAGAGGGCAAGCATTTAAGGTTCAAAAGGGAATGTCGTTTTGTTACACTACTTTCTTCACATGCACAACTCTACAATGACAATAATAGGCGCGTGAAGTCAAGGAAGTTCATTTGTTTGTTTTTTATAAACTCATTTTTCCACTCTTATTTATCACCCATATGACCTATACACTTTTAACAGTATCGTTTTTATTTATCATTTTTGCTCCTCCCTTCTTTTGCCATTCAAATAGTAGACCCAGATGGTCTTTAGCAAGGTTCTCCAAAGCAGAGTACACACACACAAAAAAGTTTAAGATGGTACAAAGATGATTTTTATATAGTTGATTACCTTAAAGAGAATTGGAAACAATATGATGAAACAAGTAGATACTGAACAATACACATTATATAATGAACATATATAATGAACAAATATAATGAATGGTATAATGAAATCAATCTGTGAGTTCGTAGCTATTAAGTTTTTTAAATGTGTTTAAATAAAATAAAGTAAGTTAATTTAACAAAAAATATTAAAGATGGTAGGGGTGACAATCAAAAAAGAAAAAAGTCAATAATTTAATGTAAAAATACTGCTTAGAATGCAGAGCAAGGGAATTCTGGCTCTTGAGGTGAAATGAGCTTTCATGTCTTCTTCCCCAGCAGAGCTAATGCCTCCTTAAGAAGAGAGGTAGAATATCAATTTGAATTTGGGGCTCTCATAATCCTTAACAAATGAAACTTATGAAAAAATCCACTGACAGGTCAAAAGGAAACCAACCAGTCTAAAGAACTTAAAAAATGCTCGGAATGTACACGGTAATAACCAAGAGTGCTTGGTTGACGGAAGCTTGCTGACGAAAGGACCACATTCAGAAAGCACAGGTGTTCAACCTCCACTCAACAAATCTACTATTTACGTGCAAGGCAGGTGCTACGGGACCAAGATGAAGGAGGAGAGCAGAATACAATGACGTGAGTTCCAGCTCCAGCCCTGCACAGGTGAATCATGTCACTTTAAGTGCTATGAACTAAATGTTTGTGACCCCCTCCAAAAAAAATTCATATGTCAAAGCCCTAGTCTCCAATGTGATATGGTATCTGGAGGTAAAGACTTTAGGAGGTAACTGGTTTTAGACAAGTCATGAGGGTGGAGCTCATGTGATGCATAAAAGATGAGAAAAAGACCAGAGCTTGTTTGCTCTCTCTGCCAGATGCGGATACAAGAAAGCCCTCCCCAGACACCAAATCTGCTGACACCTTGAGATTGGACTTCCCAACCTCCAGAACTGTGAGAAATAAATATTTGTTGTTTAGGGCACCCTATGGTATCTTGTTACAACAGGTCAAACTGACTAAGACATTAAGTGACTCATTTACCTTCTGTACATCTGTGAATCATATTTACCAAAATTTTAGCGCTGAAAAAACTCCATCTAGCCCCTACATTTTACAAATTATGAAAATCAGGTTAAATGACTTATGCAAAGGCATATATACTTTCTTGCTAGAAAGCTACAAAATTAGTACTAGAGCAGAAGGCTCCTGAGTCCCCTGGTCAGCATCCCATGTCTTTCCTAGGCCTCCTCTGTCTGAAGTGCTCTCACATCACTCCCTCTGTTTGTCTTCGAACTCCGTCATATCTCAAGGCCCAGTTCAATGGCATCTCTGAGAAGCATGGCCTGGCCTGAGCATGCCTACCCTACCACCAGACAGAGTTCTGACTGTTCTCCTCCATCCCCATAATTCACAGCAGTGTATCCATTCAGAGAGAAAAATATTTCACCACATTGTATGTACTCTGATTCGTTGACTTTATATCCTTTTTTCTCTATACATTGTGAACTCTTTTAATAAAATGAAGCCTTATTCATCTTTATATCTCTAATATTCCACAAAGCCTACTACATAGAACATATTCAGTAAGTAAATATAGATTAATTTATACCTTATTTACAGTAAAAAATACTGTATTCCAAGCTGCAATCAATATATAAATTATTTACTCCCATTAACTACATAACAGGGTACCTGACCTAGTACCATTCCCCAGTTGGGGTTCACTAGGAGTTGATGAGAGACAGCCAACATTGTCATAAAACATCTCAGGCACTGTGCTTGTGCTTTGGATTTAATCTTCACAACAACCTGTAAGTTAGGACTATTATATCCATTTCACTGATGACAAAACCAGACCTCAGAGAGCTTAAATCTCATTAACATATGTGGTAAAATAGGATAAAGCTGGGACTCAAATCTAGATTTCTTTTACCTCTGCTCATTGCTTCACACAAACCCTGATCTTCTTACAAACGAACTGTCTGACCCTAGAAAGTGGCCTAACAGATTAGAGGACAAAATAACACAAAAACAAAAAAAAGTCAGTTCCCGTGAACAAGCAATGCAGAGGGCCCTAGCCACCTGCCCCTCCTTTCTATACCTTTGTGTAGCTGGGATCATGCTAGCTGGCTTAGATTAACTTGGAATAATATTTGAAACAGAACGTCTTAATTATATAATTTTGAGCTGTTCAAACTTAATTCCACTTAAATGAGATCATAATACTGGAGCATCACGAAGGACTGCTGACAAAAAGAAAATACACGTGAACAAACCTCTATGGCCATCAACTCATATTTGAACCACACTTAATACTCTCTTATCTCCAACTTGCCACTGATTTTTATTGAAAAGTTAGTAAGACCACACAGAGGTTGGTTCTTAATCATCTGGGCACTCATAAAAACCTGGGTTCTCCCTGGCAACATATGAAACATGTTTAAGCAAATGAATTCCAACACATCTATTATTAAACCCTATTGGGTGCTGTCCAAGGTAAGCGGAGGCCATAGCTGGTACTGTTCAACTGAATTCCCACAACACCTAACACAGCTCCTGGCATGGAACAGGAATTTAGAATATGTTTTGTTGATTTATAATCTCTGCTAAGTGAGTAATTAAAAAGCTGCTTTAAATAGCTCTTAAGTATTAAATCTACTACTGCTGTAATGCTATGCATGCTTACAAGTAGCAGACATAAGGCTAGTTTTGAACTATTTAAAATAGTTTTGAAATTGCACAAGAAAATATAACATCAAGATGCACCAAAAAAAATTCTGTGTACAGTTTTTAGGTCTTCATTTTCCCCAATGCAGAATGGACAACTGGGGACAGGATAGAATGTGACCTATCAATCTCATGTGGGTCTTGAGATTTAACAACTCAGCAATACACGGAAAGACCTCGAAGACTAATTTTCAGAGCAACAAGGTATAATTATGATTTGACTTATTCTATGTGAATCCAAACTTATCTAATCCATTTAGATAAGGATTGGGTGTCGATAATATGAAATACTCTCACTCCCGAGAAAAAACTATTTATAATTGACTTCTCTTCATGTTTTTATCCTACCTCAAACTTAGACCTACACAGGAAAATGTATGTGGTTTTTCTTTCTGATCTAGTTCTAGATCGTAGTTTAAAGCTCAGCATCAGTCCCTTTTGGGGAAGGTTGCTGAGGGATTAAATGAACTAATCCAGGTAAAGCATAAGGACCATGCTGGCTCAGAGTGGACATTCAGTAAGTAGCAGCTATGACAATGAGTAAAAAAAAAATGAGAATGATGATGATAACAAAAGAATATCCTCAAGTGTTGTTTTAAATTAAGCTAAAAACCACTGTACCCGAAGAAATGCCTAAATAGAGAGCAAGGTCAGTTCAGAAACCCAGGATTCATCAAACCAGGCTTTTGAAATTCCTCCTAGTTTTCTCAACTGCCCTAAGAATTTCAGCCCTGTTTATGTGACAGGCCAATCCACTTGAATTTCCCAGGGCTGGGAAACCACTGTCAGGCCACACCTTCGCAGGTTGAGGTGTAGCATGTGAAGGATACCCTCATGTGCTACGAAACAGGCCAGGAATGGCATGCTGATGAGACCAAAGCCTGAGATTTCTGCTCGCTTTAATGAACTGGAAAATACCTATGTGTTCTTCCCGCATCTCTACCCACTGGTAAGCCAAAGCTGCTGCTCCTTTAATAACTCTACCTCCCAGACCCCTCTTAATACTCAGCCATATCTCTGCCAGATGCCAAGTAGAGCTGACAGGCTACAAATGAAACCCTGTACCAGCCTGTCTACCTGCAGGATGTGAAAGGAGTTAGTGAGGCAGGCAGGAAACAGAAGGCCCCTGATAAGGGACAATCAGCCTTTTTTTTTTTAAGTAAATGGGCAAAGAGTAAGCTGTAGCTGATGTCCACCTGGAACAAACATGAAACCAAAAGAGCCTCCCTCTCTGGTAGTTTTTTCTTCCTGTCTACAGAGAGGCACTTTATTTTTTCATTGAATTTATTGGGGTGACATTGGTTAATAAAATTATATAGGTTGCAGGTATACAATTCTACAATACATCATCTGTATGTTTTTTTTAATTTAATATTTACTAAAGTATAATTGACATACAATATTGTATTATTTTCCATGTACAACAAAGTGATTTGACATTTATATGCTTTACAATGTGAACACCACAATAACTCTAGCAACCACTGGTCACCATTCAAAAGTAGGCTATATTGACTGTCTCTCCCTAGGGTGTACACTACATCCCTGTGGCTTATTCATTTTACAACTGTGAGTTTGTACCTCTTATTCCCCCTCACCTTTCTCATTCATCCCCTCACCCCCCCGCCCCCCGGCAACCGTCAGTTTGTTCTCTGTATCTGTGAGTCAGTTTCTGTTTACTTTTGTTTGTTCAATTCTTTTGTTTTATATTCCACATATATGTGGAAATCATACAGTATTTGTCTTTTCTTTCTAACTTACTCACTTAGCAAAATTACCCTCTAGGTCCATCCATGTTGTTGCAAGTGGCAAGATTTCATTCTTTTTTATGGCGGAGTAATATTCCATTGTGTATATATGGACCACAACTTCTTTATCCATTTCTCTATTCATAGACACCTAGGTTGCTTCCTTATCTGGGCTATTATAAATAATGCTACAATGAACATAGGGGTGCACATCTTTTCAAATTAAGGTTTTCATTTTCTTTGGGTAAATACCCAGAAGTAGAATTGCTGGGTTATATGGTAGTTCTATTTTTAATTTTTTGAGGAAACTTCATGTTGTTTTCCATAATGGCTGCACCAACTTACAACCCCACCAACAGTGCACAAGAGTCCCCTTTTCTCCACATCCTCGCCAGTACTTGTTATCCATTGGTTTATTGATGATAGCCATTCTGACAAGTATGAGGTGACATCTCATTGTGGATTTCATTTGCACTTCCCTGATGACTAGTGATGTTGAGCATATTTTCATGTTTGTCTTTCCAGCTTTTCATCTGCCTCTCTTCTTTAAAGAAATGTCTATTCAGGTCCTCTGCACATTTTTTAATCACGCTGTTCGTTTTTTCTATGTTGAGCTGTATGCATTTTTTATATTCTTTGGATATTAGCCCCTTACTAAATATATCATTTGCAAATAACTTCCTGCATTTGTAGGCTATCTTTTCATTTTATTGATGGTTCCCTCCCTTGTGCAAAAGTTTTTTGGTTTCATGTAGTCCCACTTGCTTATTTGTTCTTACTGCCCTTGCCTGAGGGGACATATCCAAAAAAATACTGCTAAGACCCATGTCAAAGAGTTTATTGCCTATGTTTTCTTCTAGAAGTTTTATGGTTTCAGGTCTTACATTTAAGTCTTTAATCCATTTTTATTTTATTTTGTATTTGGTGTAAGAAAGTATTTCAGTTTCATTTTTTTGCATGTGGCTATCCAGTTTTCCCAACACCATTTATTGAAGAGACTGTCTTTTCCCCATTGTATATTCCAGCCTCCATTGTCATTCTCTCTGGTAGTTGAGTGAATTGTCTAGCAGCCTCCTTAACCAGTTTTGCTTTGTTTTAATTACAGGAACAGGAAAGGAAAGATAGACTAAGTACAAGTCAGAGATGGGGCAAAGCCTGGAAACACCACTTCTGACAGCTGTTTATGGACAGAAAAGTGAGGTAGATAAACGCCCCTCTTTCATCGCACTCACATACTTATTGACCACTTACTGATGCCAGATACCACAGAAGCTGTTAAGGATACAGAGATGAAGAGGTGAGTCCCTGTCTTCCAGGACATGGGTGGAGTTTTGATCAACAAAAACAAGGAGGGAAGATATTCCAGGTTAAAGATACCAAGTTATCTAGTAGGGGAAACAACATATACGGGGGTAGACACAAGTGCAGAGCAGGTTCTAGAAGACTGAGGAGTCCAGAATCTTCTACTGTTTGCTCTTCCTTAGGTCAGTAAAGAACAACATGTATCAGTTCTCACCTTGTAATATTCCTGCCCTGGAATTTATTGCTCCCTTCTAAACATTGGTCTCCTTAATTAAGCTAAGAATGGCAATCCTATTGGAGGTAGAAAGATTCAGACTCAAATGTTTGAATTAAGAGCAGGGTTGTTGTTTTTTTAATTATGCATCTCTCTCAAGGTATCTGGATATTTGCTACTTAGCTGTATTAGTTGACTTTGCTATAAACATAAGGTATGTGGGGCATGGTGGTTTGGTTCAGTTTTTAGTGGTTCCATCTACCTCTTTATGTGAAAGGTTCTATTCTCGAGGACAGAGCAGGTTGTAGAATCTAAGGAAATACTGCAGGACACTCATGAGCTGTTGTTGGGCAGAGTATGTGTCCCAGATATAAATACGGCTTGCTCTCTATCAAAACCTGCAATCCCTACACACCCCAGAAATACTTGCTAACCCTTTCTATATGCATCTTTTCCTCCCTAGTACCCATCACTATCTAACCTATTATACTTTTTAAGTTCATTTATCTATTTATCATTTACTTCCTCCTGTATAAGGGATTTTTCTCATTTATCACCACTGAATCCCTAGCACCCATAATGTATACAGTAGGCATTTAATATGTATTCATTCAATGTATGCTGAATGTATTGTAGGAACTGACTGTGGTGGGGGGTGGGGGACAGGTAGGATGGGTGGAGGGCAAAGAGGGGAAAATTGGGACAATTGTAACAGAATAAAAATAAAAACAAATACTTTTTAAAAATCAGCCAGTGAAAAAGTATCTCAGAAGATAACAAGATTTCTGCTGGAAGCCAGTTCTTACGAAGGCTGACCACATTTGCAGATGAACAATTCCATTACTTCCCCCAACCACCTCAGCAACATTAGTCTCTGGTCACAGGAGCAGGAGGGGAGGGAGGAGGCTGCTGCCCTCCTTCTAAATGGGGAAGGAAAGCAGCCAGGCAAAAAAAGTTCGAGAAAGAACAGCGGCCTCCTACCGAGGAAGCGTGTAAGTAGGTCGGCGTTGGACCCGCACTTCGCTGCACGCAAACCCGTCATTGTTGCTTTACGTTTCCTTTCCCTTTTCTTCCCCCTTCTTTTTCCTCCTCTGCCCTATTCACCATTACCGTCATCTCATGTGAGTTTTTTAAAACCATGATATATTTATTCAATTATCCGCAGACCTACAGCCTCTTCATCAAATTAGCTGATCTCTATTTATAGCTGATAATTCTGTACAGGAGATCTAATGAAAATTCCTGCGAGTGATAAAACTAAGTCAAATTCTGCATTGCTATTTTCGACCCAAAGATTGTTGCCATTATCCAATAAATTTGTTTCAATGAGTGTTGTAAATATACATTTTCTTTTAAAGATAATACTTTTCAATAAGAAAAACTAGGCTGTGTAGATTCACGAGACAACATTTCCACAATATGCTTTATTACATACTCCAAGATCACATTGCCTTAAAAAATTAACTTTAAAAGACAAAAAGATAAAATAAATCTAAATAGACTTTGAATAATGATTCTATCAGGAAGGGAATTTATCTGCACCTGGTAAGAATAATCACATAAAATATGTTGACATATTTTTGGCAATTAATATATAAAACTGCCAAAGAAACTCATCTATAATAATAAATACTCAAGTGCGACTTTTTGTTGCCATTAATAGATCTCCATATTCATTATTTTCACAAAACATTTTATTTCATTTATTACACTCAATTTATCAAATGTCTCAATGGTCTCTAATGATACCAAAAAGCATAGTAAAGAAAAAACTAAAAACGAATAGTATCATTAAGCCAGGGTCTAACAAGGACCCCAAACCATATTTTGAGCCATATATTAAAATGCATATAAAACGTATTACATTCTTTCAGCAATAAAGCTTAAAACACCTAAGTGCCAATGCTTTCCTATATCTAACATAAGACTCATCTCAGAAGCAACACCATTACTTCCACCTACAGGAAGATCAGGTCTGAAAACAGCGGAGTCCCGACACGTACGTCAAAGCTTAGGCAGCTGGCCGCCCAGAAGGGGCAAGATTAACCCCCCATCTTCTCCCAGCACAGGAAAGCCAGCCCACCTCAGGATATAAAATGCTACAAATAGCTGAGGTGACCACAAGATTTTTTTCCCTAAATAGTTTAACCATTTGAGCCATTGCCATACTTTTGACACTGTCCTAGTACAGGCATTCCAGATTAAGGCAAGTTAAATTAAAATATGGGGGTCCAGAGACCCCCAGGAATAAGACTTTCAAAAATAAGGTTAGATTCCATGAAAACCAAGAGGCTCAGAATAGATAGGGGAGTATAAAAACATGATAGATAGATATATACACATACACACATATGTGTGTATGAATGTGTGTATGTGTGTGTATGTGTATATATATAAAAATATACAAACATATATTTTTCACAAAGGCTTCAGTGACAGAGCTTTGACTGTGGCCGTCATCCCAGTTTTGGAGGTGCAGGGATCCATCCCCACATCTAGCCCCCCTTATGCCCAAATGCCCACTTCGGTCATGTGGAGAAAAGGGTTAAAAGGGTAGACCCTGACCATGGAAGGAGCAGGCTGACACCCACAGAATTCCAGCCCATGACCTTTCTTTCCCTCACAAGAGAACTCCCTGCCTTAATCACACACTAACAATGCTAACCCATGCATTCAAAGCACCATCAGCTTTATGATTCAGTACTCTAACAAGCACTCAAAAATAACCCTTTTTAAATTCAGTGAGAACTTTATGTCTAGATATGAACTACAAAATAAAAGTGAGAGTTTTTCTGGTCTTTGGATACCATGTCCACAGTAATTCAAACAAACCAACTCTCAAGTCCATCAGGCATCTACACTGAAGAGCACCGTTGTCGAGTGCTTCGATGTCACACAGCCTGGATTTAAATCCAAGATTTGGCAGCTAGAGGAACTAAAATCATTTAACCGCTCTGTGCCTCATTTTCATTACCTGTAAATAAGAGCTACTACCTCACAGGGTTCTTTTAAGAATCAAATGAGCTACATGGACATAACCAAGGGGGAGGATGGGAGCAAGGGAGGGAGGTGGGATTGGCTGGGGTGGGGGGAAAATGCAGACAACTGTAAATGAACAACAATAAAGTAATAAAATCTTTAAAAAAAAAGAATCAAATGAGCTAATACAGGAATACTTAGCGGAGTACCTGGCAGATAGTAAATGTTAAAGAAAAGGAAGCAATTAGTACTATTTTTATACTAATTACCTCTGGTCATATCTATACCAACAATGACATTATAAATATAGAAAATAAATGGTGAACATTATAAAGAGGAATCTGATATA
The DNA here is from genome assembly GCA_007922815.1 of Macrotus californicus. Lineage (NCBI taxonomy): Eukaryota > Metazoa > Chordata > Mammalia > Chiroptera > Phyllostomidae > Macrotus > Macrotus californicus. The sequence continues at coordinate 7,925 of VMDR010013965.1, read as the reverse complement.
AGAAGACAAAAAAATGCCATCATTTATTTGTACATGTGCACAACAGATTAACTCCCTCACTACTCAGGCCATCTGTAATCAAGAACAGTAAGAAAGCTCAAAGAAAGTAAACAACTAAATAAACAACAGAAAACATTAACTGGTTTCCTGTAAATTGGAAGTCCCCCGAACTTTGGGGACTCTCACCAAAGGCTCTACCAGCAACCTTCCAGGCATCCAGTGCCTATACAAATTAGGAATACTAATTTATGCATATCAGGATTTTATATCTCTTGAGACAAGACAGTTCCATCTTACTTTGAGTAGTGACTTATGTTTTTGCTTTCTTTATCTTTGTGATTCACTTTCCATAATGTCTTGTAATTTTTGTTTGTATATTTTCCTCTTTTGATCTCACATCATCTTAAGCATAGTCTTTTTTGACAATTCTTTCTTTTAGAAATTCTAATTCAACTTTCCTTAATTTAGCATTCAATTTTATACATCAGGGCCTGGGACAGTGCCTTAATAATAGACACTTCAGCTATCTGTTAAATAATTGTAGCAAAGTATCTGTGCTCAGCTCAGCCACTTGCAACATTCTTGGGCCAGGTGCCTGCTAGCTTTCATTACTACTAATACATTTTCACCATCGTGATTGCCGTAGGGTAATTTCTAATAATTTTTTTTAATTTTATTTATTGATTTTTAGAGACAGGGAGAAAGAGAGAAATATCAATTTGTTGTTTGACAACATTTCAAATTGAAATATGCCTTGTGATCTATATTGCTGATGGATAATTACTGAATACTATCATAATGCTCAATAAAGTTAGGAAGGAACTTTATTTATGGAGAATAGACAATTTTTTTTAAAAGACACAGACCTTTTTTAAAGTTTGTTTTTTGGGGTTTTTTTTTTAGAGAGGAGAAGGGAGAGAGAAAGAGAGGGAGAGAAACATCAGTGTGTGGTTGCCTCTCGCGTGCCTCCTACTGGGGACCTGGCCTGCAACCCAGGCACGTGACCTGACTGGGAATCAAACCAGCGCCCTTTTCATTCTTGAGCCGGCGCTCAACCACTGAGCCACACCAGCCAGGAAAAAAGACACAGACTTTTAAAAGCCTAAATTTGAATCCTTCTTTAGAATCAGAATCCTGAGATCTCTTCCTATTTTCTTTAAAAGAACACTAATTTCTTCATATAAAGAATATCTCAGCCATGATTTACCAAGAAGTCAGCTTTTAGAAAGAGAAGCTAAATGAATAAGATTTCAAAAGAATGACAATTGTGTTGGGTAATTTCTAATGACAATTATGCTGTATGATTCCTCCTTAATCTTAAATAGCTTATAATTAACACTATTATTAAAAAATACAAAAAATAAACATATACACATGGTATTATGAATCTTTTTCAAACTATAAAAAGCCTGCTGGCTATGTGGTTTAGTGGGGAGAATATAGGCTTTATAGCCAGAAAACCTCAGCTCTGATTCCACCTTTACCTCTTTACTACTAAAGCTATCATGGAATTAAATAAAATCACACAGGTAATACATTTAGTACAGTACCTGATCCACAGTAAGGGCTCCATAAATGATACCGTTACTATTTTTAAAAAGCACATTGGATACATAGTTCATTTTGTGTCCTCCCAAAATTCTTCTAGAACATAATGGGATTAAAAATGTTTTTAAAAACCTAAGTATAATGAAAAGAGATGACAATAACAAAATTTTAGAAGCTGGAAAAGAGGTAGATGAGTCATAACTAACTCAGCAGAGCTAACAAGGCTGAATCCTAGGTTCTTTCCAGAACTGTTAGCTGCACAGTTTTAAACTAACATTTCCCACAGAAACCTAATTATTTATTATAGTAAAATATTCCAGTCTTTAAAATGCCAACTAAGCAAAAACGTTTTTAAGATTGCATATGAAAACTACAATTCATGGCTTCAGACAGTATATGAAAATAAAACTGGAGACAGGGATTTTAATGTGTTTCAACTTTAAATTTTTTTAATTTTTTATTTTTTTAATTGTTGTTCAAGTACAGTTGTCTCCACTCCCCCCAACTCCCCCCACCACCCCAGCCATCCCCACCTCCCACCCCTGATCCCACTCCCTCTTGGTTTTGTCCACGTGTCCTTTATAGTTGTTCCTGAAAACTCTTCCCCCTTTTCCCCCCACTATCCCCTCCCACCTCCCCTCTGCAGAAATAAAGAAAAAACAAATGATTGGAGTTGAGCAGAACAACCAACAAACAGAACCGAAAATGAAAATGAAAGTTTACAACAACAGCTTCACGGATGGTAGTAAGGCCGTTAAATCAATTAGTCACTGAGTTGAAGGCTCTCAAAAAGCAGTGAGGCTCACCAAGTAAGACGTTTTATAATTAAATTTTCAGTTTCTAGTACCAACAACAAACACACACCAAAAGGTCAAACCCTAGAAAGAAACAGAGGGAGAAAAGAGGTGCATATTTTGGCAGGTGATCTCATACATCACATACTGCCTTGCCCTGTCAAGAAGTGCTGGTCTATGAAATACACACTGTCTTCTACAAGTATGAAGTTCAAGAACACTCTCTACAACGCACTCCTGATGGGAGTGTAAACTGGTGCAGTCAATCTGGAAAACAATTTGGTAACACCTAGAAAAGGCTATGGTGTGCACATCTTATCACCTGGTAATTGCACTCCTGCAAAAATATTCTTTAAAAACTCTTGTATATGTTACACAAGGAAGTGTATACAAAAATGTTCACAGTAACATTGCTTACATTAACAAAACACTGAAATTAACAGGAAAAGAGACAACTAGATCACGGTACATTCACAAAATGGACAGCAGTGACAATGAGTGCTACATGCATCAACATGAATGAATCTCATGAACAACTCTGAGCTAAACACAGCCGCCAAGGAATATACACAGTATAATACCATCCATACAAAGTTTAAGACCTTATAAAACAATTCCTTAGAGAGACACACTTATGAAGTAAAAGTTTGGTTTTTTAGAGGATGATAAACAGCCAATTTAAATAGTGGAGCTACTACTGAGGCTGACGAGAAAGAAATAAAATCAGTGAAGAGACTACAAGGAGCTAATACATTTAATTTCTTATTCTAGGTAGTGTGAACATGGAGGAGCCCAATGCATTAAATTTTACACCCTTTCACATATTTTTATGCCTTAAATATTTAACCATAAAAATTGAAATCTCAAATAAAAAGTCTGTTATTCCCTAGCTTTGTAGCAGTAACTGTGGCAAGTCTGAAAGCAAATAAACCAAGGATGATTTCATCATCAAGTCCCTTATGTGAACACGTGCACAGAGCTGGCGAATAACAACTCGGTGCCCCGGGACAACACAATCACGCATTTCCTCTTACATCCAACCCCATCAGCTCTTCATTCCACTGCCACTGCCACCATCACGCCTCCTTATCTCCCACCTCTGGCTGCTCTCACCCAAGTCTGTGCCCACCTCCTGTCTGGACTCCACACTGTCTACACTGCCTGCTTTGAAAAAATCACGTCTAAATAAGGCATGAGTAGAACTTAACTAATAGGCCAAAATCATTGTCAAAGCTCTACTCTGGCATCAGTGATGGGTGCACAGATATCCTCACACTGTTAGTACACAAGCAAACTAACAATCAAATGACCAATGGTGCAGTTTGTCAAGAAGCAAACATTATAATTAATTTAATTCTGTGTACCTAAGGTCCATGTAAAAAATAATAATAATGGGGATACCAACCCAGCTCTCTGAGCTCATGTCCCTTCCCTCATGGATTTGCTAGCAAATGCATAAAGAAAATTAACAAATACATACATAATATACACAGTATGTTAGACTGTCAAACGTCTTTATTTTGTTTACTGACCAATTATCTTCTCTACAGTATAAGTTCCAAGAGGGCAAGACTGTTCTCAATGCTGTATTCCCCAGCTCTGAAAATACCACCTGACACACAGTAAGCAATCAATAAATATTTGTTGAATGAATGAAGAATATATGGCAAAATAAGTGTTCAATAAATGTTAACTGCTATTGCCATTATTGTTGTGTCTGTAATATAGCCTTCCCTACTCTACATACAATGATAATGAATGGAAAGTGAATTTTGGAAAAGCAAAATATCTTGCCTCCAACAGTGCTGGAATCTGAATGAAAACATAAGTCTACAGTCTAAAACTCCACCAACTGATTCTTATGACTCAGATTATTCAGCTTCTTATGCTATAGCAAATGACACTAATTTCACTAAACCATGTATCTCAGTGTACCTTACAAAGTTCAATTTTTGTTTAATTGTTATAATTTAAAAGAAGAAATTCAGACCAACTGAGATGAAGAAATCTGCCTGAAATCAAGACTGGCTTGGAATTCTTGGACTCTGAATATCATTTTAGACCCCTAATTATCGTGCATAGTTATGATACTCAGTTTTTACTATCACTGCATTTCCTTTCATCTGCTGCTCAACTTTGTCACCAACATAGTTAAACAGCCTATATCTATCACTTTTGACCAAACTCTAAATATTATGGCAAGACTTCTGGCTTACCAAAACAGACAGGGCAACAGAAGTCAGAACTGTGTACTGTGAAACAAAGGAAGGCTTATCTTTGCTTGTCCCAAAACATACAGAAGATACCATAAAATGATAACAGAAGAAAAGCAATCTGACAAGACCAATAGAACCTAAAAGACAAGGAGATTCGGATTTTTAATAGTACAATTGTTGCATTTTTATGGGGGTTATATTAATTTTCAGAGCTTAAAAATTATCAGTTAATTATTTTAGTCAAGATTTTGATATACTAAGAATGCTAGTAAGTAGGGTAAGGAATTAAAAGTGCAGGGCAGCTCAATAACTCAGCTGGACAACAGATCAAAGGCATTCCAGTTTATAAGAACTATGATACTAGACAATGGTTTTCAAACAAATATGCTTTCCCCCCAACCTGAGTGAGGCACTAATTTCATCCAAAACATTTCCTGCACTATTCATCTTACTAAGTTTACACTGGTTTCAACTTCACCATGAACTTTTCTTATGTTGCAGTTTTGTTTTTGCTTCACAACCTTTGTGTCTGATGTTGCTCTTGAAGACCGCCCGACTTCTTGCCAAGTCCAGTGTGTTTGTTCACTTTGCTATCTTCGCAGCATCTAGCAATATTGAATCTTCTCTTCAAACTCTCTCCTCCTTGAGCATCCCTGACTTGTACAATTCTGCTCTTCTCATGCTGTGACTCCATCTCTCTTTAGAGCCTCCTTTACCTTCCACCTGCTAACTCTCCTTTGATGGACAGGCCACATTCCATGGTTTTAACCACCAACTCCACATGGTTGAGTCTCAAATCTTGAGTTCCAGCCCCTGTCTCTACTACCCATTCTAGGCTACAGTCAATCACAGTTACTTATCTGGTCTCCTCAATGTAAATATGTCCAAAAATGACATGAATATGGGGGGCGGGGACAACCTTCCCTGCCTATCTTAAACCTCACATTTTAACTTCATTTTCTTAGGCCATACTTATATCTTCAAAAGAGAATAAATTTTGTTCCATTTTTCACAGAAAAGATATATAACAAACAATTCTCACCATACTCACATATATTTTAAGCTCCAATCTGAGGTCTGTGGGTTTTACCTAAAAATGAAATTATTGTTGCTTGCAGATATACTCACATATACAATTTACTTCTTTCTTACTGTCCCTGATGATTTTTACTCTTAAGAAGGAACCAATTTAATTGATATCTAGGTATTTTATTTTTATTTTTTTAATCCTCACCCAAGGATACAATCACCAATTTTAAAAAGAGAGAAAAGGAGGGGGTGGGAAGAGAGAGAGAAAAAGAAAAACATTGACTGGTTTGTCTCCTGCTCACACTCCAACGGGAGATGAAACCCAAAACCCAGGCATGTGCCCTGACTAGGAATCGCAGCCGCAACCCTTCCGCGCACAGGGCAGCGTTCCAACCAAACAAGCCACCTGGCCAGGGTGATATCTTGGCATTTTAAAACTTCTCCTTTCCTCACTTTCTTCTTTTATTGAAAGAAAAGTTGGAGGCTCTCTGCTGAAGGGAAGGCCATAGGTATTCTGACAGCTTATTTTTGTGAGAATGAAAAAAGAAGATGACTTGCAAGTAACTTAAAAGTAGTGTTCACACTTATGATTCCTCTTCCTCTCAGTTTACGGCATCTAACTTAAACATGCTATCCTTCCTGGGGAAAAAGGATCCAGAATATTTGTAACCTTTCACTGCTCCAGTGTCAGCCTGCAGAATTGAACAGATGCCTTGGTTCACAGCCCGACCCTAGGCAAAGTGGGCACTAATATAAAATGGTTGGGTCCTTTCAGCAAGTCTTTTTCTGTACTCTTTCCCTTTCCCCTTCTCTTTGATCATAATTATATCTCCCAGAAATCTGGTGCTCTCTGCACAGTCCCTGGGAATGATTTCTAATGGTAGAATGTCATATATTATATATGAGGTTATAAGAACAGTGAGTCATTGAAAGAATGTTTAATAAACATTTAATAAACCCATTATGGACAATTCCGACCTTACTCAAAATGTCTACCATTGTTCCTGGGAAAGACAGGTTCTGTAATCAAATATTTTCAATCAAGTTTTTTTGGATTAAGCAGGTTTCTCAGAATCTTTAATATGCTAATGAGCACCCAGGACTCTAAGAGGGAGTTCTGGCATGCAGGGGCTCCCAGGTATACTTGACCTGCACTACTGTCAATGAGCATCTACTTGTTGCTCTGCAAAATGGTTTGGGAAAAGTTGTACCTGGAGAATTCAAGGAAGGCACAGAGAACCTTCACTGGAGAAGATTAGAAATAGCCCCACAGAGGAACACTGGAGCCAGGTCCTGAAGGATGAAATGGGAACAGGAGCAGGATAACAAGTGTGGGGAAGTCCTAGGCAGTGCCTCTCAGGTTGCTCTTTTTCGGTCATCTACCTACTTCCCTTAGGCTGAAGTTAGTACACCTTGCCCTGTGCTCCAGGCCAAACCTACTCTGTAGAGTATCGATTGTTCAGACTCCCCACCCCCCACCCCATAGGCATGAAGATCTGGCTCGGAAGAGGAGGGAAGGCAATGGTGCATTAGCTGGAAGAAGAGAGGCCACTTTCTGGAGGTAGAAGGTGTGAGCTAACTTCTCATCCCTCCCCTACCGCCTCCCAAATATTTCTTTAACTCTCTTTTAGTCTAAGCAAGTTAATATCTTGCCAGCTGTGGTTTTCAAAAGGTAAAATCCTTGAGAATAAAAAATCTTTACTTTTTATGTATCTCTAAACAAAGTTTCTCAAACATGTAAACTATATTGCCTTACTTTTTTCAGATCTGGAATCTGTATGTCAAGTTGTCATAAATTATTGTTTTCTAGAAGAAAGCAGATATATAGTGTGTGCAGATTGCTCCATTAAATCAACCTCATCCTCCTCACTTCTAAATATCTAAGACAAGGATTATTACAGAATAATACTTTTTAATTTGAAAATAAAAATGTATGGCTTAAAAGCATGCACAAAGCTAAACCAATGGGTTAAATTTGCTACAGAAGTGTGAGGGGGTGGAAAGTACTGTTAGTGCTTGTAAAACAATACTAAAAGAAAAAAACCTATTATCTGATTAAAAAGGTAATGCATATTTGTTATTTGAAAAATGCAAAAAATCCAAAAAAGAAATGTAAAGCTACCAAAAATAACCGCTATTTAATAATTTCTTTAAAATTGAATTTTGGTAATCTACCATAGACTTTAAAACTGTGATACAACATAACATTTAACCATTTTTAAGTATACAGTTCAGTGGCATTAGATATATAAAACAGATTTTGACATCTAGAAAGTTTGGGTCTCTCAAGCCAGTTCAATAAACAATGCCATTTTGCACTTAAACAACAAAAACACTA
>VMDR010013964.1:0-24211 GCA_007922815.1 Macrotus californicus | reverse complement strand
ATTAAACTGCTAGAAGAAAACAGAGGCTCTAAAATCTCAGACACTTGTTTTGGCAATATTTTTTCTGAGATATCTCTTTGGGCAAGGGGAAACAAAAGAAAAAAACACATGGGATTCCATCACACTAAAAAGTTTTGAACAGCAAAGGAAACCATCAACAAAACAAAAAGATAACTTACTGAATGGATGAAGGAAGGTATTTGCCAATGACATCTAATAAGAGGTTAATACCCAAAATTTATAAAGAACTGATGGAATAACACCAAGAAAAACCAACAATTCAATTTTAAAAGTGGATAGAAAACCTGAACGGACACTTCTCAAAGAGGACATATAGATGACCAATAGACATGAAAAAATTGCTTAACATCACTAATCATCAGAGAAATGCCAATAAAAACCACAATGAGATGTCATCTCACACTTGTCAGAATGGCTATCTATCCCTAATAAATCAATGAACAACAAGTGTTGCCAAGGATGGGGAGAAAAAGGGAACCCTCATGCACCATTGACGGGAATGCAGATTGGAGCAGCTACTATGGAAAGTAGTATGAAGGGTCCTCAAAAAAATTAAAAATGGAATTGCCTTATGACCCAGTGATTCTACTTCTGGGGATATAGCTGAAGAAACCCAAAACACAAATTCAATGGAATATATGCACCCCTGTGTTCACTGCAGCATTATTTACAATAGTCAAGCTATGGAAGCAACCCAACTGCCCATCAAAAGACGAGTGGATAAAAAAGCTGTGGTACAGTGATATATTATTTGGCCATAAAAAGGAATGAAACCTTAGCATTTGCAATGTCATGGATGAACCTAGAAAATATTATGTTTAATGAAATCGTTCAGTCAGGTAAAGACATATACCATATCTGGAATCTAAAGAGCAAAATTAATGGGCAAACAAAATTGAAACAGACACACAGACACAGAGAGCAGACCGGTGATTACCAGAGGGAAGAGGGGTTGGGGCCTGGGTGAAAGAGGTAAAAGGGAGTAAGAAGTGCAAATTGTTACAGAATAGTCAGAAATATTGTAATAACTGTGTATGGTGCCAGGCAGGTACTGGGGTTAGCAGAGGGAACACTTATGATTGTCTAATTACTATCTTGTATACCTAAAACCAACATATGAGGCCTGTCTGAAAAAGTCCAGCCATTGTTAATATAACGAGAATGGTTTGCGTGACATTGATGTAACCTGGCAGCCAAAGACAGTGGACTGGAATGTGCATGTGCGAACAATGACAACTTCGCTGTACTACTAAGTGAGGGCAGTAGATGCCGTTGAGTGAGCATGTAAATTGTGTGGCCATCACACTCAAAATGACTGAGCAAATAGAGCAATGAATTTGCATCAAATTTTGCATTAAGCTTGAACATTCCTCCATGGAAAGTACTCAGATGATGCAGAAGGCCACAGCTATGGGCCACTGGTGATTGGCAGCTTCATCACAACAACATGCCCACTCATGCATCACGCCTTGTGCAGAGTTTTTTGGCAAACACCAAATCACCCAAGTGACTCAGCCCCACTACAGCCTTGATTTGGCACTGTGTGACTTCTGGCTTTTCCCAAAACTAAAATCACCTTTGAAAGGGAAGCGATTTCAGACTGTCGATGAGATTCAGGAAAATACAACAGGGCAGCTGATGGCGACTGGGAGAACTGCATGAGGTCCCAAGGCACGTGCTCTGAAGGGGACTGAGGCATCATTGTCCTCTGTACAATGTTTCTTGTATCTTGTATCTTCTTCAATAAATGTCTCTATTTTTCATATTACATGGCTGGATACCTTCTGGACTGACCTCATTTAGCAGGTGTTCAATGGAACTCTATTTGATGAATGAAGGAATGACGGTTCAAAAATCATTTATTGAAATAATTTATAATATGAGGGCAAGATTTATAGAAATAAAAATATGTAGAATCAGATGAACGTAGTTCATTCATTAATCCTTAGATACCCCTAATAACTAACTTTATCAGATGAATAGATTGCTTCCTTCAATAGAGCCTGAATTTCTTAAACTGGAGTAAGAGTTTACTGGAGCACACATCTACCTAGAATCCCTTTCACAGTTTTGCACCAAAGCCTTTGAATTTCAAGCTTCTAGTCTTTCCAATGAAAATATGTTGTTTCCAAAATAACCAGGAAAAAAAGACCACTCAGTTGCCTTCACAGGACTCACCACCCCCAATCTAAGTGAAAGAGCCCTTCAGTTCTGCAGCCCATTGCTGGGGGTGGGGTGAGGATAGAGCTAAGGAAACCAACAGATGGATTATTTTGTCCATTAAAAAAATGGGAAGCTAATTTAAATAAAATTAGGTTTATTATTTGGTCTTACTCTTGATTTAGGTAGGTAGACAGAATAATTCCTAAAAATGTGTTATTCATTGAAGAAATACTTAATACTTAGATAAGACCTAAAGAAAATAAAAAATACATATAAAACATTTCTTAGTCTGAAGTACATAAATTAATTGGAAATGATGAAACAATCATATGTAATATATGGCTATCCATATATCATAAAGAGGCCTGTTAGAATTCTAAAGAATCCAGAGCAGGTGAATGTCAGTGTCTGAATGAACTAGCCCTGTCCAGCTGTCAAAATTAAAAGCTAATCACCTGTAGGCTCTGCCCTATCCAGGGCCCTTGCAGTTTGTCAGAGAAATCTCTCGGATAGTATGATGTATTTTATCTGTTGTGTGACATGCCAGGGGTGATAAGAGTCTAGGTACCAAAGTGATCTGGCGTCTTCCTACCTACCCCCACCCCACCCCCTACCTACTGAGGCCAGCCTCATTATGGTAGGTAGTTAACTAGTTGTTAATAAGAAAGAGAGCAAAAGGAACTAGACATTGAGCTTAATAAACTGGAAAGCATGAGCCTGTTTACTTCACTAAGAAGCTATAGCTTCACACCCCAGGGGATCATAGCATTGCTCTATCAAGTGGATTAACCCTCCTCCCTTCCCTGCTCTGGTACCAGATTATTGTGGTACCAGATTATTATGGGGGAAGTGCTTGACCATAGAGACTTGTCAGTCTAACTAGGGGATGGACCCATCAAAAACCTTGCAAAAACTTGAGAAGTTAATTGTTTGTTTTTTTTTAAAGCACCCAGACTGTGCTAAATCCAAACTAATATAATCCCAGGGAAACAAAGAAGCTCTCTCACTTGGTGACCTGCACTCACCCTGTTTGTTCATGCATTCTTTCTCTTGCCCGGAAGCATACAACCATGTGGGTCTGACAGCTACTAGAGTCGCAGCAGACTGTGTGAGCTCCAAAGGACTAAGATTTAATATGAAGCAGAATCTCTGGATACTGGCTTTGTTTTGACCTTGCTGAAGACACGTCGGACTTTTTCCATGGTGGGACAAAGGGAGGGGACACTGGAAACCCAGGGGAAGATTTCCATCCAAATAAACTAGCCATACCACATCGTCCCATGTGTGGGTCCTTGGAATGTTCTCCATGCAATCCCGTGGAGGAGCTCAATTTCCACCAACAACATTTTGACTGTCTATCCCTCAGGCCATGATTTTCATGGTAATTTCCTCAAAAACTCAAGTCCATCCTGGACACCAGACTGACAGTCTGATGTCCTGAATTTCTCACTTAATTCCTACCTGTCTTTTGGGATTGGCTCCTTCTTCAGGAATGTAATATATCAGCTCACAGAATATGTCCTCATCTATAAGTAAAATGACAGCCTGGAAACAAGAAATGTCACATTATCTGAACACAATCACTTAGACAAGTGCTGTTCTCTCACCTTAGAAAGGCACCTTGGAAATATTACCAGCATGAGCAGTGCCACTGCTCAGCAGTCTCCCCTGAATTAACAACCAGGGTGCTAATCTCTGTTAGCATTCCCCAGGCCTCAGCCCCTTCTAACCTTCGCTTATTATCTCCTTCCCACTAAAATGCCTAGAATATGTTTTGACTAGATAGAAGAATGGTTGAACTACATTGAGGTTCAAGTTGGAAGATGGTAAAAGTTAATACTTAAATTGGAGACAAATTCTAGAAGGCTTCCACCTGCCATTTAAACTGCAGTGTTCAGACATTTTCCTATTGTCACTGTGGGGAACAGGAAAATACCAGAGATTTATGAGTAGGAGATGAACAAAATGCAATCACAGTTTATTTTATAACCACATCCTTCTGACCTAACACCACAGGATGAAAATCATGGGAGGAAGTCTCTCACTCTATTTGAGTGAGGGCCTAAATCACTGCAGAGTTTGATGACTAACATTTTAGCTTTCTTTCAAATGAGCATGTTGTGAAATAACATATGGTCGGAAAACCAGACACCAGCTCAGCTTGAGGGGAAAACTTTGAGAAGAGGGACTTGGCATTTCCTAAGATCGACCTCTGATTTGTCTCTCGGTTGTCCTGGTAGCAACACTGAGCTTCCCTCCTGTGGGAGTGGAGCTGCCCCAGGCACATAAGAAGCCCCTCCCTCCTCCCCCGCCCCCGTTCTCAGGGGATTCATTATCTAAGTATTTCTTCTAACTGCTCTATCGTTCCGACCTCAACTATCCTCATCCAGTTTTATGTTTGCACTGGAGACACTCAAAACAGTCTGCCTTAGTGCAAAAATGCTACCTCCCAGTCACACTAACATTCTGATCCCCCAAGTAATATTTTACAGCAATTACTTTCAAAAAGAGTTGTTTATTATGCATGAGGCAAGAGACATAGAATAACCACATTTTTTCAATAAACAGCTGTAAATTAATACATGCTGTTTAGTGAAGGGGTTTATAACCCTTTTAAAAATTAATGTAAATTTAAATGCAATTAAAGATGAATGGCCAGGAAACATCTTTGCTATGGCATGTAACCCAGAAAGGACACCAAACCATCTTGAAAGCACACAAAGCTCTGAGAAGTTTAGACGCTGGTTTCTTTTTTTCTTGTTTTTGTTTGTTTGCTTTTGGAGAAAGAAGAGAATGTAAATAGGAAAATACTTGTGCGAAAAAAAAGCCACACTAAAATAAAGTAGTGCAAATATTACTATATTTGAATATTGAAGAGAACCCATTTGGTAAAAATGTAATATTTCTCTTTGGGTACTCAAAAGAGAATGGCCTCTTAAGAATATAAGATATTGTCCAGAAAGTATTCAGCCATTACTATGAAAAATAGAGACATTTACTGAAGAAGATACAAGATACAAGAAACATTGGACATAGGACAATGACACCTCAGTCCCCTTCAAAGTAGGCACCTTGGGACCTCACACATTTCTCCCAATCACCACCAGCTACCCTGTAATATTTTCCTGAATCTCATCAGCAGTCTCTTCCCTTTCAAAGGTGATTTTAGTTTTGGGAAAAGCCAGAAGTCGCACAGTGCCAAATCTGGGCTGTAGTGGGGTTGGGTCACCTGGGTGATGTGATATTTTTCCAAAACACTCTGCACAACGTGTGATGTATGAGTGGTGAGTGGAGTTGCCAATCACCAGTTGCCCATAGCTGCAGCCTTCAAAATCACCTGAATAGTTTCCATGGGGGGATGTTCAAGCCTAACGCAAAATTTGATGCATGTTTGTTGCTCTACTCATTCAGTCATTTTGAATGTGATGGCCACACAGTACACATGCTCACTCAATGGCATGTACAACCCCCACTGTCTAGTACAGTGAAGTTGTCATTGTTCACACGAACACATTCCAGTCCATTCTCCTTGGTTGTCAAGCTATATCAATGTCGTGCAAACTATTCTTGTTATATTAACAATGGCTGGACTTTTTCCAGACAGACTTTTATATAATGGTATATGAAAATAATAATCTACAAAGAAAAGTAGTTATTGGGTTAATATCCCAACTATCAGAATGTGGATTTCTAAATAAAGCCAATAAACAAATATTTGGTTTATATTCAAGTTCCTCTTTCTTCCCACTTCCTCCAATTTATACAGTCACTCATGGGAAACTCCAATATATGTACAGTAAATAAGTGCACTTATTCCCCAAGTATTTTCACATCCCGACCAAACCACATTTGGATAAATACCTGTAAATGCTGCAAGAAGTTAGTGGCGATCACCACCAAAGTAGTATTGCAAGAAATGTTAAAGGGACTGCTTTAAGAAGAAGAAATAGAGAGTGGGAGTAACATAGGTATAAAGAAAAAATGGCAATAAATATCTATCAATAATAAACTTACATGTAAAAGAATGTATATGCCTAACCCATGGACACAGAAACGGTGTGGTGATGGCCAGAGGGAAGAAGGAGTGAGGGCAGGGAGAGGTGGGGAAGATGGTGGAAGGGGGAGGGGGCATGAGGACACTTGTAATAGTGCAAGCAATAAAAAAAGAATAAAAAAGAAGAAGTTAGTCACCCTTGGCATATTTGAAAGTTTAAATCAACAATCAACAAATTATTTTAAATTGTTTACCAAGATTAGAACATAGGTTTCAATCATGTAGAAGTAGAAATTCAGTTATTAAAAATAACTGTAATATAGAAACTTTTTTGCTTTAAATTATAATTCTATCTCATAAATTTAAATATTTATATAACATATTATGCCAATAAAATATTTCAAAATCCCTCACATTTTCTCATCAATTTCACTTATTTTTTTATCTATGTCTGAAAAGTCATATATTATTTGATATATTCTTAATGTACCTCAAAAATTTATATACCTAATTAGGTGTTCTCCCATTCTATTCCAAGCAATACCATTAAGGTTAGTAAAATAAAAAATAATAATAAATCTAGCCAATCAGAGTGGATCAAGGGCCTCAGCTTGTATCTGTTACCTAAAATTAAGGTGTAGTTCTTTCTGTAATCAAGGTAAAATATTACTTTTTAAAGTGAAAGTGTTCATGAAATGCTAGGAGAATGCTACATAGATAATATGCTGTAGTTTAGACTCTGAGACTTGTGGAAATTAATCTAAAGCACAGTGAAATTCTTCTGTCCTACAAAGTTCCAAATGAAGACATCAGTAGACTTCCAAAGATCTGGGACATTTTTAATAGCCTAAATATGGAAGGCTTCTGTGGTGATTCAAAAGTATTTCAACAGACTGTAAAAATGAAATGCAATTACAGTTTTATTTTGAAAGCTAGCCTTCTGAAAGAAAATTGGATAACATTTCTCTAGATTTCTACGCTAAACTTTACTTGGTTTGTCAGTTTAACATTCCTGGGTGCAGTGCTTTCTGTTAAGTACTGTCGAGGGGGCAAAGATGAATAAAACAAGAAGCAGGCCTTCAAAAACTTTACAGATGGGTTTGGCGACTGCTGTGGTGAGAAGCAACAGAGTGAATGGATTAGACAAGACTACAGACACCTAACAAGGACACTGTAACAAGAACTCAGGTAAAGGTATCAATGATATGCTGAGGCTATGCTGAAATAGTTGAAGGTGAACAGAGTGCACCTGTTTGGTCTGGTTTTGCATCACTATATCCACAGCTGAGAAGTTACACTCTTCCGATAATATGTTGTAATAATAACCTGTGCACAGACTGTGTGAATATTTGAAGTGCTTTCACATGCATCCTCTTATTCACATCTTAACAACATCCTATTCAGTCGATAAGCCTATTTCCATCATTTTCTGTCAGAGAAAGCTGAGGTCTACGCTACTTACTGAACAAACTTAGTGAACAAAAAGTAAATCATTAAACAAAAGTTATTCTAACCAGTGAGGGATTCAGATTCAAGGAGATCTTCCTCCTTTTCCATTCCTTTCACAATCTGGCACTGCCTCACCCCAGGACCCTGAGACACTCCCATTCATTTATTCTCAAACTTTTAGAGACCATTGGCAACGTGCTGGGCACTGGGGATAAAAAATGGGTAAGACATGGTGACTAACTTCTAAAAAAGATTACTGTCTTTTAGGGAAGAGCTAATTGCAGTGTAATCTGGCAAAAGGAATAATAAAGATAGCAGACAGAGATACCCAAAGGTGTCCAAATGAGCGGAAATCAAGGAGAAGGTGCATTCCAAACTGAATCTTCAAAGGTAAGCAGGAGTTAGCCAGGTGAGGGAGAGAGGAAGTGGGCATCCAGGGGAGGACAGGGGAGAGAGCTAGTCCAAGCACATGTCCGGCACGAGCAAAGGACAGCAAGAGAGAAACAATGTGGAGGGCTAAGAGGACTTCAGAGCAAGTTTGGTGTTTCTAGAGACTAATAATGCTCAATGCAGTAGATGAGGCTGGAACAAAAGCCAAGGTCGAAATATGTAAACCATAAAAGGGAGCTATTTTAATTTGTAATAGAATGTTTCTCCTTTTCTAACAATACATTGTCTATTTTTTTACAAGCAAACTATTTTACCTACTTCAGTTTTTTAATCAGCTGTCTACTTAAGTATAATTTACAAAAACTGAAATCGATCAGTTTGCAATATACAACTCAATCAGTTTGCAGTATTCAATGAGTTTTGGTAAATCTATAGCGTCATGGAACCACTACCATGATCAAGACAGAGAGAATCTCCATCACTTCAGAAGTTCTCTCACGCCTCTTGCAGTCAGCCGACCTTCTCCCACTAAACTTTTGCCTTTAATGGAATTTCATCTCATTGGAATCATATAGTATATAATGTTTCATGTCTGCCTTCTTTCACTCAGCATCATGCTTTTGAGATTCATCTGTATTGTGGTGTCCATCAGTTGCCCGTCCCTTTGCATTGCTGGGTAATATTCCACTCTATGGGGGCATCACAGTGTGTTACCCTTCACCAGCTGATGGACAGGCGAGGGAGGCACTGCCAGTTTTTAGTTATTATGAATAAAACTACACTGAATATTCCCATATGAGATTTGTAGGGGTATATGTTTTGATTTCTCTTGGGAGAATACCTAGGAGTGAGATTGCTGGGTTTTATCAGAAGCATTTGTTTAACTTTACAGGAAAGTGATTTTTAAGTCACTTGAAACTATGGGGCAATGATTCTTTATACTCACTAAAGACTCTTTTTGAGAAACAGCCCAAAGCACTTCTCAAATACCCTGCCCAATGCTTGCACTTCATATTAATATTACAGACTTGTGTACCCCTTGCAGCTTTCAAAGTATGTCCACATGCATGATTCTAGTTTAGCCTTACAGGAACTCGGTAAAATAGCCCTGGCTTCCCATTCAGCTGATAAGTTTCAGGAACAACCTTACTGGATGCATATGGCATCCTTCTGATTGGCCAAAAGCCAGGCCACACTGGCTGTCAGATGTCCTAAAAATCACTTTGGAAGTAGATAGTAATGTCCCCATTTGAAGACAAGAAAGCTTAGGCTAACAAAAGTTAAGAGTGCTGACCACCGTGAGACCCTAAGAAAGAACTCCTACCCAGAACCTCTAAGCTCCTGTCATTTCCATGTCTCACGGGCACCACGAAGGAGTGAACAAGTGTGTGTGGGGACATTTGATCAATAATTAGATTGAAAAAGATGGTACCTTTCCTCCTACAGGTCTTAACATGAGGAGTTTGTCCTCTGATGTTCCCAGACTCAACTCTGGATTGTTTTAGCAAAAATACACGAATTTCTCTCTCTAAAGAGGGACAGGGATAGAAAATAGTATCAGAAATGCCAGAAGCCACCATCTTTGAGAGGAGAGGGCTGTAAGCCAAACTCGGTGATGACAAAGATCAGGGACTTGCTGTGCTCTGCGTATCCAGGCTCATTATGATCCCACGACACTCTCACAGACACCCGGCAGCCACAGCTCACCTACCAAGCCTCACTTCATCACTTCGTTCACTTCATGAATTTTATTTTTCTTTCTTTAGCTCAGAAGAAAAGATTTAGGTAACTTAAAAGCAGCTTTTCCTCCATTTTTATAAAATACAGCTATATTGTCACAATCTCACCAACCTTCCTAAAAATCACTAGCTAATAAACCTTTACTTTGGTAAAACCAAGTAGAGTACAAATAAGGACCTGATCAGTGTTTTCTGGATGCAACAGCAACCTCGAGATGCAGCCATGGTCTTGGCAGAGTGACTTGCGGAAGTGGCAAGGACATCGAATGCCAGCTTTGCCGGAGGCCATAAACAGCACACTTTTTTTTTTTCTGAGGGGTGTGAATCCCTCACATGTGTTCCTCCTGACACTGTCTGTTGTTCCAAGCTTACGTCCCACTGCTTGGCAAACTGCAAGGGGAAAAGAGCCTTTCAGATGTGAATATAAACATACTTCGTTTTCCAGGTTGGTCTGGGTATGAGCGCAATCTGTCTCTACAATATAGGATTTAAAACCGATCCTATGTATTCGAGATCAGTGATTCCCAAAGTGAGCTTTAAGGAAACTACAGTTTACATACCTTCATGAAGCAGCAGTTTGTTGAGAAGAAACTGTCAGAAATAGTAGGATGAATTCTCCCCAAGATGTAGATAGTTCAGTGAAAAGAGCAAAGAGCATTAACTGTGCAGGGAGAAAAGAAGTGAACACCCAGCACGCTTCTACATCACAGGCTGTCATGGGAAGGTTCGAGGACAACAGCTAAGAGTGGTTTTCTCCGGCCAAGGGCCCCGGCCCAGGGGTCAGGGCCACGGTACACACTCACTCTCCCTGGTGTTGCTAGAATTTCTTTGCTGTGATCATATATTAATGCTCTCTTCCCCCCCTTTTCCCATTTTAATAAATCATGAAATTCATTAATCATAAAAATAGAGATCATTTAGAACACAATGCAACCTCCTTACATTGCAATATTTTACTACCCTTGCTTCAGTATTTTTTCCCTTAAATACGAGGTAGGGAAAAGTAGGTTCATAGTTATGAGTTCGTGAAGCACAAAGCTTATTCGTCTTCTACTGTTGTTCCCTTGTATTGCTTTCCACACGAACAAGGGTAAACCTACTTTTGCCCCACCCTGTAAATATTTGTAGAATACAAATCTCCTTCTTTCTTTTCTCCAGAGATAAGGCCTGCCATTTAAATGTGGTGTTCAAACTATGCATGTGATTATACCTTCACTACATATAAATATATAAGCACAGCATTATATGCATGTTCTTAACTTCATATAAATTGTATGATTTTTATGAAAAACCTCTGGGCCACACTGGAAGACGAGTTGTCAAGGCAGCCAAGTGAGGTACCTATAATTCCTCAACTCACTTTAAAATAATTCAAGTGTTCTTAAGTTAACTCAGGTTGATACATGTAACTCTAGTTCATCCATTTTAACTGCTTTCTAGTATTCATTGCATCAACCTGCTCCAATTTCTTTACCCACTCTCCTGTAATAATAATTCTTTATTAGTAGCAACAAGACTGCAATAAACTTGCTTGTATAGGCCTGCTTAAGTGCTGCATGAGAGTTTCTTTAGGATGTGTGCCTAGGGTCAGGATGTGCCCATTTGCATAGCAGCTCTCCAAAAAGTGCTTGTAGTAGCAAATCATACTCCCAGTAGCACTCAGAGTTTCTGTGGCTCTATATCATTTTACTAGAGTTAAAGTTTTCAAGTTTTGTTAAATTTAAAGATCATCTCCCTTTTATAATATTTTCAATAAATATATAAGTTGGGGCTGGGGAGGAGTGGTGTGAGGGCTCTAAGCCATCACCAAGACCCCGGAAGACAGGCTGGCTGCTGAGCCAGTGGAGATAGCAGCAGAATTCATCAAACCTGTGCTTCACCTCTTCCTCCATCCCCATCAGGCCGAGGGGTGACAAACTGCACTGGCGAGAGCTGACTCCCCACCGCAAGCTGGTTCCATCCCCAGAATTCAGTGCCCTACTCTGAAGGGCTCTGGTGGCCACTCACTTAAAATCCTGTGGGTGACCCCACTGCCTCTACCAGGGGCATCCAACCTTTTGGCATCTCTGGGCCACACTGGAAGAAGAAGAGTTGTCTTGGGCCACACGTAAAATACACAAACACTAATGAAAATTGATGAGAAAAAAAAAAGGTTTTAAGTAAATTTAAGATTTTCTGTTGGGCTGCATGCATAGCCATCCTGGACCACATGCGGCCTGTGGGCTGTGGGTTGGACACCCCTGGTAGACCCACCCAGAGAGTCGTGTGCATCTCTGTTACCAGTCCCATCTACCCAGGGCTTCATTCCCAGCAAGTCCTATCATGGGGGGCATATGAGAGCATGTCATCATATTTCTGTATTAGAAATAAATCCCATGGCAGCCAAGTGAGGTCCTCTGGTATAATCAAATCCATACAAGGGGAACAACTGAGAGAAGCCCTACATTTTGGAAAGCAATAGAAAAGCTTCCACAGGGAACAATGGGATGAGACTCTGGCTCAGCAATTCTTTTTTGTAATTGAGTTGAACGCAAATCAATAACTGAGTAGTAACGAATCTAATGGCACCAAGTGTGTATAGCAAGCATTACATACAGAAAAAAAACTAGAAATCAATGAAATATCTAATAATGAAAGGACTTAAATAATAAATTGCTATGTGCTAGACCTTGAGTGCTTTAAGTACACTGTGTCATTTTGCCCTGACTCTAACCCTGTGAGGCAAACACTATCATTATCCCCATTTTGCAGAAAACAAAACGGAGCCTTTGACAGGTTAAATAATTTGATAAAAAGATACCTCGTCAATTAGCAATTGACTCAGGATTCAACCTCAAAGCCAGGTTCTAAGCAATAATACTGTACTCTCTTTAAAAAGAAATGTTTATAATACATACAAACATGCATCTAATGTTTTTAAGTGCATATAAGCATTCAAATGCATAGAAACAAGTAGAGTGTGCATATAGACCAAAATGTTCATAGCTCTTACTTTCAGGCAATAACATTTTATGTGATTTTATTTTCCTACTTGTGCTTTTCTTTATTTTTCAAATTTATACATTTGAAAAGAAATCTATTACTTTCATAATCAGGAAACTATTATTTTAAAAGGCTGCGTGGAACTTATACTTCCAACTTGCACATAATTAGCTACTTAGTTTTTGTTCTGAACAGGTGTATCACACATAGTGCTGAAAAATAAGTGCTTAATAAATGCTCTTCGGGATGAAAATAATGCGTAAATGCAGTCTGAGGGCCAATGTCCTGTTCCATGGATAGAGGGAGACGAGCCTCCTGAGAAAACAAAGCACTGAATGTTTTGTGGTAATTTCTACCTAATTAAGCAAAGAAAATGCACTTGAAAAATAAGATTCAGAACATCACTATATGGCAGCCTGAATTTTTTAAAAATATACATTTTGGCCCTGGCTGGTGCAGCTCAGTGGATTGAGTGCCAACCTGCAAACCAAAGGGTTGCTGGTTCAATTCCCAGTCAGGGCACAAGCCTGGGTTGTGGGCCAGGTCCCCAGTAGGGGATGCTCAAGAGCAACCACACATTGATGTTTCTCTTGCCTCTCTTTCTCCCTCCCTCCCCCTCTCTAAAGATAAATAAAATCTTTAAAAAATACATTTTCCAAATAATTAGTTCTGTCACTAAAAGCCGCATTAGTTTTAAAGTCATCTGCATTGCAGTAAGACTGATAGAGTTTACAAAACAGCAGCAGAAGGGAGGGGAACATTAGTAGGCATTGGGGTTAACAGTTGTCTATGAAAGTGAGACTGGAAATTATTACATTAATCCTGATGGATCAAAACAGTATGAGCAATTGTTTGTTAGATTTTTAAAAACCAAAAAACTAGATATCTTACTAAAAAACAACAGCAACAAAAATTCCTCTCAGCAATTCTCATATAAAATACAAATTATGGTACACTAACAATATTTATAAATGGCAAAGAAACTGATCCCAGATAATTCAGAGTATTTTTATAACTTTGTCACATTAGTTGGTAGTAAAGTCGTCAAAATCCTTCAACTTCTGGTCAAGATGGCGGCATAGGCAGATGTGGCTTGCCTCTTTGCACAACCACATCAAAATTACAACTAAAATATATAACATCCATTACTCAGAACCATCAGAAATCAAGTTGAATGGAAGTCTGACAACTACGGAATTAAAGAAACCACATTCATCCTGAGTGCTACAAGGGGCACAGGCACAGAACAGGTAGATCTCTCATCCATGTGCAGTAGATAAAAATTTGGGAGAGATATCTTGGGAGCAAGGAGTCCCAGCCCCACACCAGGATCCCTAGATCAGGGTTGCAGTGCCAGGAAGATAAGTCCCCATAATTTCTGGCTACAAAACCAGTGAGGATTGAGTCAGTGGGAGAAACTGCTGAAGCCCCAAGCAGTTCCTCTTAAAGAGCCCACACACAGACTCACCCACTCAGACTCACTCCTTCTGAGCTCCAGCACCGGGGTAGCAGGGGTTTGAAAGGCACCAGTGGTATACTGGGAGAAACTGAAGTGTTTGCCATCAAGGTGAGCAGAGGCCATTGTCTTTTTTCTAACCCCCCATACCCCCACAGAGCCAGCAAACTGGTGCCATATCTGAGACTCCATCAACCTGGCTAACACTGTTTGACTCACCTTGGAGATCCCCACAGGCTGCTCCCCACCCAATATATGGATCCACCCAAGCTGCTTTTCCCTATGAATTGCTGGTCTTGGCTCATGCTTCACAACTTCCTAAATTCTATCAAAGAAGCAACAGCTGACCTCAGTGAGCCCTGGGCCTGGCACTAGCAGTAGCCAGCCTTGATTCACAGCTTGGCTTTGTGTGGGAATCTCCAAGCCCTGCACAAATAGCAGCCATCTCAGATTGCTGTATAGTTCAGACAGGGTAGCCCCAGGCAACACACAGGTAGGGCCAACCTTGGCCTACACTGTCTGGGAAACTCCAGGGCCAGCGCACTGAGTGGACAGCTACAGACCACATCAGAGCACCACTGCCCTACCCCTGCACAGCTGATATTCCATGGAGGGTGGAGGTTGGTGGCAAGTGGTCATAGCAAATCCTTGCAGCTGACTGGCCTGGGTAAATCCCTCCCATTGATCTGCCAACAGCAACCAAGGCTCAACTACAAGAGGAGGGTGTACTTAGTCCACATGAAGGGTGTACTTCAAGTACCCAGCTTGGGTGAAAGGGGAGGCTATGCCACTGGACCCTACAGGACACATACTACATTAGGCCACACTACCAAGACACAGAGTTAAACCAGCTCTACCTAGTACACAGAAATAAACACAGGGAGGCTGTCAAAACAAGGAGACAAGGAAACATGGCTCAAATGAAAGAACAGATCAAAACTCCAGGAAAAAAGCTAAACAAAATGGAGATAAGCCATCTATCAGATACAGAGTTCAAAACACTGATTATAAGGATGCTCAAGGAACTTAGTGAGGACCTCAACAGCATTAAAAAGATTCAGTCAGAAGTTAAGGATACACTAATTGAAATAAAGAACAATTTACAGGGAAGCAACAGTAGAGTAGATGAAGCTGAGAATCAAATCAATGATGTGGAACATAAGGAAGCAAAAAACAAGCAATCAGAAAAACAAGAAGAAAAAAGAATCCAAAAAAAGGAAGATAGTATAGCAACTTCTGGGACAACTTCAAGAGGTCCAACATTCACATCACAGGAGTGCCAGAAGAAGACAATGAGCAAGAAATTGGAAACCTATTTGAAAAAGTAATGAAAGAAAACTTCCCTGATTTGGTGAAGGAAATAGACATGCAAGTACAGGAAGCACAGAGGGTACCAAACAAGATGGATGCAAAGAGACCCACTCCAAGACACATCACAAGTAAAATGCCAAAGGTTAAAGATAAAGAGAGAATCTTAAAAGCAGTTAGTTACCTGCAGGGGAGTTCCCATAAGACTATCAGCTGATTTCTCAAAAGAAATTTTGCAGGCTAGAAGGGATTGGCAAGAAGTATTCAAAGTCATGAAAAGCATGTCCCTATATAGCCAAGATTGCTCTACTGCTCAGCAAAAATATCATTTAGAATCAAAGGGCAGATAAAGAGCTTCCCAGACAAGAAAAAAACTAAAGGAGTTCATCATCACCATGCCATTATTATATGAAATGTTAAAGGGACTCATTTAAGAAAAAGAAGGTCAAAACTATGAACAATAAAATAGCAAAAATAGAAATCTATGAACAATTGAATCTAAAAAACAAACTAAGCAAACAAGAACAGAGAAAGAATCATGGATACAGATAGCATTTTGATAGTTGCCAGATGGGAGGGGTTGTGGGAGATTTGTTGAAGAGGGGAGGGGATTAAGAAGTATAAATAGGTAGCTACAGAATAGCCATGAGGATGTAAAGTACAGTATAGGAATTGGAGTAGCCAAAGAACTTATATGCATGATCCATGGACATGAACAATAGTCAGGGGAATTTCCTGAGGGAGTGGAGGGTGCTGTGTGGAGGAGGGGCAAAGAGAAAAATCAGGACATCTACAATAGCATAATCAATAAATTATAATTTTTAAAAAATCTCAAAACTCTTTACTCCTACTTCTCTATGCATCTACTGAGAAATATCAAATTACATTACCATCTAATCTCCTTCCCCCTCTATCCTCACTCTGGAAATAACTTCTGCCCTGAGAAATCTAAAAATGTGTAAGATGGCCTTAGCCAGGTTGTTTACAGTCTCCTTTTGTACCTTTCCAGTCTTATTACCATCCACTTATTTCTATCTCACCACAAACATGTTCCTCCAGTGATTGGGCAAGTACATCTTATACTTTCACAACCTCATGTCTCTGCTCTTCTTCTTTCTTGTCCTAAGAACACTCTCTCTCCCTTCATAGTCTTCATCTTTCAATGTCATGTCTCTCTGAAGGCTTGTTCAATCCCCACAGAGAACTAATTGCCCTCTTCTTCATGTTCCTATCTTAGTTACACCAGTGCTTTCCCCTTGTTTGATGCACATGTGTATCATCTCCACCTAACCTGTGCTGGGTATAAAGTGGGTGCCAATGCAATGACCACTAGGGGCTACCTGAAGAGAGGAAGAGATGACAGTCAGCTCTTGTCTGAATCAAGCTCAGTACACTGATTTGACAGATAAGTAAACAAGAATCACTGTTGTGGCAGTATCTACAGAGGATTCAATAGTTTGTAGAATTTAACAGAAGAAAATAGGAAATGCCACATGAATGGGATCAGGAACTACCCTGGTCCATTGTTATCACTAAGTGGCATTTGGGGATATTGTATAAAAGGACATGACTGCTTTCTATTAAATCAACCTGAATAGGTCAGTGTATTAAAAACTAATCCCACTACCCCCTGCCTTTGGCCAACTTCCCTCCCCAACTTCCTTTCTCTTTCTCTTAGTGACATTTATTAGTATGGTTTTTCTACTAACTCAGTCTTGAAGAAAGCTTTTTAATCTTTGATCCCTCTCATCCTTATCTCTCACATCCAAAATGTGTTAATTGATCTTTATTAATAATATTCAGTACCCCATTTCCAAGGTCATTGGTCCAAACTATTAGTCCCGCAAATCTGATCTCTCTCTGATCTTTCTCCTTTCCATCCATCTGTCACAAAACCAAGAGAATGTTTTCTGAAAAATCCCCTACGTATAAGAGTGTGATAGTTCTCACTGGCTGTAAATCTGATGTGGTCCTGTCTTAGGATTCTGCCGCTCTTCAGTCATCACCTTCCCTCTAACATATCATCTATATGAACCTTTCAGAAATGCCCTACACATTACTTTGTCATATATATGGTATAAAATAAAGAGTCATGATCACCAACAAAATGCACTTCTCAAGGTCTTCTTGGGGGAATTCTTATGGAAGGTGATCCCCCAAAAAATCTACTAATTCTTGGGCTCAGAGGCAAATAACAAGGGAAAACACCATTTATCAAAGCTTTAAAGTTTTACCCTCAAGTCCCTTAAAAAACACTGGGTAGATATCATCCAGTCTCAGTGGTTTATG
The DNA here is from genome assembly GCA_007922815.1 of Macrotus californicus. Lineage (NCBI taxonomy): Eukaryota > Metazoa > Chordata > Mammalia > Chiroptera > Phyllostomidae > Macrotus > Macrotus californicus. The sequence goes on along the minus strand of VMDR010013964.1, from coordinate 6,420 downwards.
TGCAACCCACATTGTTAATCAGGCCTTGAGCATCCAATGCCTTTACCAATAATTGATTGAAAACCCATAAGCCATCACTTCTAAAAAAAGCAAATTTTCTCTATTTTTCCCTCAAAAATAGTTTCAATTTGATGATTAAAGTTCTAAAACTTCTTGGAAACTTTATATTCAATTTTTCATGACAAAGAAAATCAAGAATATAAGGACTCCCATAAGACCTTGGCCTACTGAGCTCCCCTGGAGAAATCAAAGTGTCTTTAGCTGATTGATATTGATGCATTTTTTCCAAGAGCCATCAAAATGGCACTCACTCTTAGAAAACTGCTTTCAGTGTGAAATACATCACAAAATTTTTCTTTAGTACATTAAGAGTACAAAATATGTACTTACCAGCTTGCTCCAAGTGACTGTAATTCTAAGAATACAATGAGGCTGTCAAAGAGAACTTTTACAGACTAAGAAAAAGAAGTTCCAATTCAATCTAGAGCAATGACCTGGCACAGGTACAAATACATCAGCCTTAGACTACCCTGTTGGTGAGGCTATAAACCAGAAACTATGGGGTAGAAAAAAACAGGAGAAACAAACAAGGACACAGAATCAAAAACAATGAAAGAGCCAGGAAGAAAGAAAGAGCAAGATAAAGAGAGAAACAGAGGGTAAGGCAAAAATAGTTAGTAGAGAGAGTTACAGAGAGAGAGGGTAAATAACAGAGAGAGATGCAAAGACAAAGAGAAATAAAGATACATAAATAATCACAACTCTCGGGAATTATCTAAATTTCCTAGTTCTACATGATTAAGTTCAAAATTAATGATAATTCACCCACAAAATCAGTTATCAAAAAACCTATAGTTATTCTTTGCAACACCATGGATGGACCTGGAGAACATTATGCTAAGGGAAATAAGCCAGTCAGAGAAAGACAAGTACCATATGATTTCACTCGTATCTGGAATCTAATGAACAAACTGAACTAACAAGCAAAATAGAAACAGACTCATAGAGAGAGCAAGCAGGATGACAGCTCTGGGCAGGGGTCAGAGGGTTGGTAGGCAGAGAAATGGAGCGAAAAAGAGAAAGAACTCATGGACGTGGACAGCAGTGCGATTGAGGTGGGCGGAGGTAGAAGAGGGTGTAAGGGGGATAAACAGTAATGGAAAAAAATACAATAAAAAATGAACAATTTAAAAAAAGAAAAAACCTATAGTTATTAACCAATGATATGTTGTTATGACAAAGGAGTCAGAGGGATTAACTAAAGGAAAGGAAGGGATGAAATGTGAGCTGGATAAGGGTGTTTATTAAAAAAGATACCCGAGTACTATCAGCCTACACTATTTTGTCATCCAGTCTTCAGGGAACATTATCTGTACTTTTAGAATTTCAAAAGAAAACCTCTTCCGGGAAGATTTTCCATAAAATTAAACTTGGATTATCACTAGTATGATCTAAAGGTCTGACTCTATTAAAGGCTATATAAAACAAGTAAAAGAAAGACCTCATCCTTGTCTCCAGAAACTTTGAAACTAAGATAGCATATACAAAGACGAAAATACACGGGGTGAGGCAAAAGCAGGTTTACATATGGAAAATAATACAATAATTAATAAATAATAATACCAGAATAAGCTGTGTTTTGTGTACTCACAATTTGTACATTACATGGAAGCTAAAAACCATGTAAGTAAAAGTAAAGATGTTACATTGTATAGGTTCCTATGTCCACACTAACCCACCGATACATTTGACACCTCTTCTGTAAAATGACCTCATTATCTTTAAAATTTGCATTGTTCTGGTTGCTAATGAGTTGGGATCTCTTTATATACTTGTTGGCATTTAGACTTCTTCTTCTTTAAACTGCTTATTCAGAGCTTTTGCCTATTTTTCTACGAGGGTTATTGCCTTTTCTTGTTAATTTCCAATAAATAGTTCATAGTTCACATACTACTCTCATAACAATTTTAGACAGTGTTAGTACCTTCTCCCAGTTTGCCATCTGTGTAACACCTTTCTTCATGGTATCCTTTGATGAATAGAAGTTATTAATTCTGATGCAGTCAAATTCAGCAGTATTTTATTTCTTAAGGTTTGTGCTTTTTAATTTGGATCTGTGTGAGAGTGTGAAAGCACATAGGAGACAGATGTGCTGCCCTTGTTCTTGAGGAAATGGCCAAGAGGGAAACGGTCATACCAGAAAGATGTGGGCAGAAAGATCCACCGTGAGCCAGGTGAAGAAGGAAGGCAATTGGACAGGCATGACCTGGGGTAGGACCCCGCCACATATAGCTGTGTGACCTTCGAACGAAGCACTAAACCTCCAAGAGCCTGACATCTGTAATGTGTGATCCCTATATCTCTATCCCAAAAAGACAATGTAAGTAAAATAATCTGCACAATGACTAGCTTATAGTTGACAGGCACTCAGTATGGAAGGTGAGTTCCTTTGTCCCTTTCCTCCGCCTTCCCACTCCTGATTTGATGGAGAGAGGGAATTTGCAACCTCTGACACCTCTGACCAGATCTTCAGCTGATTCCATACTCCCAAACTCCAAGTATCGCCTGTGGGTACAGGCTCTCTAGAGCACTTCCGTTCAAAGTGCGATTAGATATCAGACAAAAATTAAGTCCTGAACAGAACAGTTGAAAGTGCTGTTTTCCTGATGAGACTGAAGGAGGAGAGGACAGGTGCAAATAACTAATTATCTGATGATGGGAGCTTGTGTGTAAATTTGTTAGAACTAAGAAATAAATTCAAAGTATCAGGTATAGAATGCCTTCCTTTGGTGGATGTGCTAGGAGTATGTAGGAAGGCTATTTTAGGTTCCTATAAGATGAATAGAGTGACAGTTTAGGATAAATTTAAGCTGATGCTTTCTAGATTTTCCAATCCAAACTGCTTAAATTTTCAGGAAGAATAGATTATGGTGAACAATCTAGTCATGATTTGATTGGCATTTATTTATCCTCCTGTTTCCTACAGGCCTTCACTTCAGATGCGAACCAAAACATTGTTATTTGGATATGACAGGGACATAAAAGTCCTATGGAAATCACATAGAGTTAAAGGAAGCTTGTTTACATATGAACGAGTCTTTACATATCCTTTTTAAACGTGTGATATGTCTCACAATTTACCCATCAGATCAATGGATTTTTAATATGCATTTATTAAATACCAGACACTAGTACTAAAGGAGATACAAACGTAAGTCAAATGTGGTAATGTGGTTTTTATCCTGGAGTTTTACTCCATAGTTTCTCATAAGAAATAACCACATGAGCAATAAACTATAATAAATTGTAATTATTGTTTAATATAGGCAAACAAATTGTTATGAGAATAGAAATTAAAGAACAATTAAGCTTATTAAGTTTCAGGTTCACAAAAGACATTAGGAAAAAGCTGCATTTTAAATGAGTCTTTAAAAATGAGTAGGAATTGTCCACGCAGAGAAAGGTTGGATTGGAGTAGGATTAGGTTTGGAGTTAGAGATAGGTTAGCTAAGGTACAGGAAGCAAATTTTAAGGCGAGTAGGCATGAACATGTCAAGGTAAGAGCAGTTTGGCCCCTGTGGCTGAAGCCTACGGTGTGTGGCTTGGGAAGAATTAAACACAAGTCTAGAAACGCAGGCTGTGGCCACTTTTTAAAAGGTCATAAGAATTTAAACTATACTCTGGACAATGAAAAGATGCTAAGCAACGGAGTGATGTAATGAGATCCATATTTTACAAAGACAATTGAAGCAGCAGTATGGAAATTTATTAAAGTGAGACTGAATTAGGTCCTGGCCCATGTGGCTCAGTCGGCTGGGCATCATCCTAGAAACTGAAAGGTCTTGGGTTCCCAGTCAGTGCACATGCCTGGATTGCGGGTTCAGTCCCGGGTCAGGGCTCATGCAAGAGGCAACCAATCGATGTTTCTCTTTTACATCTATTATTGTTTCCCTCTCTTCCTTGCTCCCTTCCCCTCCCTCTAGAATAAAAGAAAAAAAATTTAATAAAAAGAGACTGGACTCAGGATGATCAGTGAGGAGGCAATTATAACACTGTAGAGCGGTGATGTTAGGTCCTGAACTTGGATGTGTCAGTAAAGATGGCAAAAAGCAGTCACATGTGACATTTAAGGCTTGGTGATCAATTGAGTGTTAGAACAAAATAAATAGGAAGGTTTATTTATTCAACAAATATTTCTTGAAACTTTTCTGTGTTTGAGACACTCTACTAAGGATTAGGGCAGAGTTTCTCAACTGCAGCACTACTGGCATTTTGGAACAGATAATTATTTATTGAGGGGGAGGGGAGGTCTGCTCCATACATTGTGGGATATTTAGCAGTATTCCTCTCGGCTACCCACTAAATGCAAGTAAAGCAAGTAGAACCCTCTCTCAGTCATGAGAGTCAAAATTGTGCCCAAATATTGCCAAATTTCCCTGGGGAGCAAAACTGCACCCCATTGAGAATTGCTGAAACAGGGATCTCTGACTTCGGAGGCTTATTATCTAGTAGACACATGCTTATGTTATAAACATATATAGGGTACAGGAAAGCAGAAAGGAGGAAGGTCAATACTTCTTTGGGGATAAACACACAATGAAAAAGTCTCCATAGAGGAGGAGGCGTTTGAGCTAAATTATTAAAGATGAGCTCTGCAGGCAGAGGACAAAAACATGAAAGTAAGCTACCATATCAGACGTTAGAATTCTGAGGCCCATGGGTGTCAGGATGGATGGCAATATTATTAACAAAGAAGAGGAATAGGAGAAACAGGATGCTAAGTTTGTGAGGCTCACGGAACATCCAGCAGTGCTTGGAAATGCAGGTGGAAATCAGGGACATGTACAGAAACTTAGAAGTACAGAGTGGGTGTTTAAAGCCATGGGGATGGATCCTATTACTTAAGGATGATGTTTATCAGCAGAAACCTCTGAAAATTCCAATATTTAAGATGAGGACTGGGAAAGAGGTGCCCATAAATACATAAGGGAGAAACAGTAGAAAGGGTAAAGGAGAACCTAACTTTAATTTATATTGCAAACTTGACAGTCACCTAAATTATTTTTCTTCAACCTATTTCTGCCCAGGGAGCTATGCCTCACTTCACTTCAGGATTACTCTGCTTATATTCTTTTTAGTGCTACTAAATCCACTATAATTCCTTAGCTACAGAGGACCGAATTATTGGTGATGTTACCCCTACTACATAACGAATGGTTATCTCTTTTTACTTAGCTATTCACTTATATATGCAAAAAAGTCATATCATATTGGTATTGAGAGGCATAATGAAATGAGCACTGTATTGCATATGAAAAATTGGCATGCAGTATCCATCTCAATCTCCTTTAAATGTGCCTTTCTGTCTATAAAGACTAAAGCCTACATTTCTTGGGCTTCCTACACTAGCATTCTAGAAGTAATTTAAGTGTCACCAATTTTATGCACTTGAACAAGAGCTGGAAGGTAGAAATTAGGTGGAGGCTGTTTCTTCCTGCTTATGTTGTTTCAGAGATAAGCACAATTATGAAAATGTCTGATTTTCTACAGCAGCTTCCTGATAAAATCCATTACTTAATCTAGTGCTCAAGTTCATTCCTGCAAAGCTCAAGTTAAAATCACTATCATTAGCTTTCCCAATGATTCTGCGAACCATTTAACAGCCTCTAACATACCCATGTCTGCTTTAACTTTAAACCAGTTAGAGTGATTCCACAGCAAGCATTAGCTACCAGTCAACTCTACACATTAGGCCCAGTCTAGTGCTAACTCCACCTCTTCTTTCTCCCATTCCCAAATTATTCCTGTGAAGAACAGGCATGAGATCCACAACACTTGGGCATGACCAGCAGAAGCATGATCACTGCACATAGCTCAACATCCAAGTCTAGCTAGACTGGCACCTTCAGTTTGTAAGCACAGTTTCAAAAGCAGGTCACCCAACAATCCATGAATCATGGAACACGAGGTGAGTGTTCCAAAGCCTGTGTAAACTAAGCATAACAACTCTTCCTCAGAGCACTCTGAGAGCAGAGGGAGCACAGATTAGTCAACTTTGTTGTTTCATCGTCTTTTACAAGTACTCGACAGCCAGCCAGTCCTCCTCAAGTATGAAAAATAAATAGGCTCTTAAGAAGAAATAAAAAAGGAGGAGATGAATTTTAGTCAAACAACAATAAAAGAATTTAAGTCTTTATTATGCAATGAGTTCCTATGCATCCCAGAAAATCATTAAAGCACCAATAGAAAAATGGGCAATAAACATTTACAGGTAATTGAAAAAAGAAAAATATAAGCAATTGATAAACCTATGAAAATATTAACCTCAACAATAAGCAAAGGAATATGAATTAAAATGATAGTGAAATATCACTTTTAGCCCATCAAATTGGCAAAGATTAGGAAAACTACCCAATGCAG
>VMDR010013963.1:0-24209 GCA_007922815.1 Macrotus californicus | reverse complement strand
CCTTCACCTATATGGTCAAATTATTTTTGACAAGTATGCCAAATCATTCAATAGGGAAAGGCTAACTTTTCTACAAATGATGCTAGAAAAACTGAATATCTACATGCAAAATAATGAAGTTGGATCTTATCATACACAGGAATTAACTCAAAAAGGATAAAAACCTCACAGCTAAAGCTATAAGACTTTTAGGAGGAAATATGGTGGAAAGCTTACTGACATTAGATTTGAGAATAATGTCATTGATTTACACCAAAAGCACAGACAGCAAACAAAATAAATAAATTGCACTATATCAACATTTTAAACTTCTGTGAATCAAAGGAAACAATCAACAAAGTGAAAAGGCAACCAATGGAATGGAAGAAAATATTTGCAAATCATATACCTGATAAGGGGTAAATATCCAGAATATATAAAGAATTCCTGCAACTCAACAGGAAGAAAAGAATCCAATTTTTTTAAATGGGCAAAGAATGTGAAGAGATATTTTTCCAAAGAAGGTATACAAATTACCAACAAGAATATGAAAAGATCCTTGACCTCACTGATCATTACAGAAATTCAAATGAAAAATAAAAATCAGTATTATATCATCTTAGACACATTAGAATGGTTGGTATCTAAACCAAACAAATGAAGCAATACAAAACCAAACAAAAAAAAACATGTTTGGTGCGAATGTAGAGAAATTGGAAGCTTTTTTTTTTTTTTTACATTTCTGTATTTTATGATGTATTAGAACACACTGTTCCATCTTAGATCTTAAACTGCATGAGGTTTACAGATGAAACTTTAAATCTACAAGTGTTAGCAGTGCCAAGAATTCCAAACTGCTTGTAAGAGAGCATTTAGCACAGGTCTGAAAGACAGTCCATCCTGCTTCCTTGTTTGGTCATTGCAGCTGCACTCTGTACGCACCTATTAGCAGTTTTACCTTAGCAGTGGGTGCTTCCGTCAACCTTATGAAGAGCTTATTGAGGCCTGCGACGGGGCTGAATGAAGCAATACAAAACCAAACAAAAAAAAACATGTTTGGTGCGAATGTAGAGAAATTGGAAGCCTTGTGTACTTTTGGTGATAAAGAAAAATGGTGCAGCTGCCTTGGAAAACAATGTGGTGGTACCTCAAAAGGTTGAAAATAGAATTACCATATGATCCAGCAAGCCTACTTCTGAGTACATAACCAAACGAATTGAAAGCAGGGTCTCATAGAGATATTTATCTAACCATTTTCATAGCATCATTATTCACAATAGCCAAAAAGGGAAGCAATTTAAATGTTTGTCAGCGGAGGAACTGATAGATAAATTGTGGCATATCTGTGTCTATATTTATATAGGTATAGATAGATAGATATGAAATTTAGCCTGAAAAAGGGAGAGAAATTCTGACACACGCTGCAATATGGGTGAATCTTAAAAACATTATGCTAGGTGAAACAAACCAGTCCCAAAAAGACAAGTGCTGTGTGATATTCCTCTTACACGAGGTATCTAGAATAGTCAAACTTATAGAAACAGTAACTAGAATGGTGGCTGCCAAGAGCTGGAGAAGGGGGAAATGGGGAATGTTTTTATGGTATAGAGTTTAAGTCCTTCATAATGAAAAAGCTCAGGAGATTGGTCACACAAAAATGTGAATATATTTAACACTATTAAATTGTACACGCAAAAATGGATAAGATGACACATTTTATGTTATGTGTATTTTATCACAATTTAAAAAATTTAAATTTAAATAGTTTACTACCTCTAAGTCTTCTAAGTCTAAACTTGTTATTGCAATAGAAAGAAAACCAACTTCTGCCCTGGCTGGTGTGGCTCAGTGGATTGCATACCGGCCTGCAAACCAAAGGGTTGCTGGTTTGATTCCCAGTCAGGACACATGCCTGGGTTTCAGGTTAGGTCCCCAGTGGGGGGCATCTGAGAGGCAACCACACATTGATGTTTCTCTCCCTCTCTTTTTCCCTCCATTCCCCTTTCTCTAAAAATAAATAAATAATTTTTTTTAAATAAAAAGAAAAGAAAACCAAATTCTGCCTTTCATTAACACTTGGCCAGAAATGATTCACAAGCTTCTTTTAAAATCTTGTTTATGAATAACCTCATCAAAATTGAGAAAACTTCCCTCGCTGGTGTGGCTTAGTGGATTGAGCACTGGCCTTTGAACCAAAGGGTTGCAAGTTTGATTCCCAGTCAGGGCACATGCCTGTGTTGTGGGCTGGGTCCCCCATAGGGGGCGAATGAGAGGCAACTACATATTGATGTTTCTCTCCCTCTCTTTCTCTCTCCCTTCCCCTCTAAAAATAAATAAATAAAAACTTTTTAAAAATTGAGAAAATTTTGCAGAATTTTTTAAAAACACATTCATTAGTGTTCTTTAAACTCAGTCCCCTTTTTTTTAGATGTTGTAGATACTAGAAACCACAGCAAACAAAGTTTACGCTCTGCATATTGTTTACAATTTTCTGTAACTATTTAAATTTCATCATTGGATCTTTCACATTCTCGGTTATACAGGGACATTAGGACAAAGCTATTCTTAATTTCCCTTGATAAATAAAATACATTCTATTACTTTGGTTATATTTCTCTGCTCCTAGAATAGTGCACCAGTTATTATGTTATTCCAGCCCCGAATACACCCTTTTATATTTTGCTTTGTGATGCTAAAGCTAGGATTCTTCAAATGACACTTTTGCTTTGCTAGATAGCTCCATTTTAGTCTCTGTTATAGGGGTGTTAGAGAGCGCGCGCAAGGCTACAGGAAGACGAAAGGACTTGCCCCTGCCTGTCGGCTTCCTGTCTACCTCCTGTCTGCTCGTGGTTCTCTATGCATCACCCCAGCAGTGCTTCTTCATCTTGAAAGCAGTAATTTCTTCTTGTAGCAGCAGTTGAATACAGTTTGCAATTTTCCAACTGTGACAGAACAAATTTTAATGTGCCTCCAATACCCTCAAAGACATCAGCATTAACTGACTGATGTCCCCTCAGCACTTTCACAGATGTGTAGCTTTTAGCTCCACAAAACCTCTCCTCTAAATTTCTAAGTTTTAATAATTCCAACCTCTTCCCTTTGTTGCTTTAGTACTAGGGGTGTTAGCTGTTTATTGAAATTGCCACTTCCATGATATGCACAGTAATTAATCATTGACAGATTTTGAAAGATATGATGTGATTGGTACCTGATGATGATGTGCATCTATTATCTACATAGTAATTTTTATACTAAAGACTGTTAAAAGATAAACTGACACCTATTAAAATTTTTAAGAGTTTATTTGAATAAAATCTATTCAAATCAGGCAACCTCCAATCTATCAGATAGAAAGTAGTCTGAGAAGCTGTGCAAAATTAAAGATTTTTGCCCTGGCTGGGTAGCTCAGTTGGTTAGAGCATCGTCCTCATACACCAAGGTTGCAGGTTTGATCTCCAGTCAGGGCACATACAAGGAGCAACCAATGAATGCATAAATAAGTGAAATAACAAATTGAGGACTCTCTCTCTCTCCCCCATTCTTTCTCTTTTTAAAATCAATAAATTTAAAAAAGTAAACACTTTTATAGGCAGGAGGGAGCAGGAACAAGGAAGTTATACTAGGCAAAAAAAGCAGTTATGGCAAGATTGCTTTCCTTTAGGGGATGGCAGGGGTCTCTCAGGAAGATTACCCAGCTAGTGCTGAACAGGTTATCCCAGATTGACTGGTTTAAATTCCATTTCTGAGAGAGCCAAAACTGTAAATTTAGTTAAGTCTCAGTTTGGTGACCTAGGGTGTAACATAAGCAACTCCATTTTGGAGCCTGTTGTCTTGTTTATAACCATACCTATCAGCAAATTTTTTACTTGATGCAATTATTCAGTTAAGATACCATTATGTAACTGAAATTTAAAACATGTTGTTGGGGAACTGGTGTTATTTAACTAAACCATGGTGTTATGGGTTGAATGGTGATCCTGAAAAATAATTTGAAGACCTAACCTTAAACTATGACCGTATTTGGAAATAGAGTTGTTGAGGATATAATGAGTTCAGATGAGGTCATACTGGAATGGAGTAGGCCAATAATGCAATATGGCTCATGTCCTTAGAAGAAAACCATGTGAAGACAGGTGTGAAGGACATTATGTAAAGATGGAGACAGAGACTGGAGTTATGCAGCTATAAGCCAAGGAACATCTGGGGCTATCAGAAGCTGAAAGAGGAAAGAAATGAAGTCCCTGACAAAACTAGACTTCCAGCCTCCAGAACCCTGAGAGAATAAATTTCTGTTGTTTTAGCCACCTAGTTTGTAGTACATTATTAGAGTAGCCCCAGGAAACTAATACACATGGGAATTATGTTGGAAAAACCTACAGTTCTCCTGTCTTTCTCCTTTACTTTCATACAGAGCATTTCACTTCTGACACTTCTAGTCACAAAATGCGTGAGTTTTTTTCTCCATATCAGGCAATTCTGTGGCATCAGCTTGGTCTCCTACAATTTAACTCACTTCTGACACTACCTGGACATGGCATCACATCCCACAGGTTAGAGGATCAATCCCATAAGACTGCTCCGTACTTCAGATGCCAATTGCAAGTAGTAGGTTCCAGGTTACCCACAACTTCGGTCTGACTTGGCTACAAATTAGAGGTCCCTATGACCTCCTCCCGCTTGGATTTGATTTGCTAGAGTGGCTCACACAGCTCAGGAAAACACATTTATCAGTTTATTAAAGAATATGATAAAGGATACAGATGAACAGCCAGAAGAAGAGATATATCGGACCAGGTGTGAAAGCGTCCAGTACATAGGTACTTCTGTCCCTGGAAAGTTAGGGTGTATCTCCTTCCTGGTATGTGGATGTGTTCACCAACCTGGAAGCTCTCTGAACTCCATTCTATTAGGATTTTTATGGAGACTTTATCATGCATGCATGATCAATCATTAACTCTATTTTCAGCCCTTCTTCCTTTTCAAGAAAATGAAGGACTGAGGAGCAGAGATCAATATATATTTTCTATAAACAGACAGGGACTGCCCTAGAGCAGGTCTGCCTCAGGCTGGCCTGTAGTGCGCAAGGTCTTGACTTTGTGTAGGAAAGATTTCACAATACAAGTCCAGGTGATTTTGAGAGTACATTATTAAAGCTGGGAACAGTGAAAAGGAAGGAAGGACTTAGGGTAGAAGAAGCGACAGGAGAGAGCCTAGGCAGTGCTCTGCTTTGTCTTCCTAGAAATGTTTTAGGAAAGAAGTGAGCCAAGGCAGGGCTGCTGTTAGCTCACTGGGAAGTGAAGGTCAGAGTGATAGAAGTAAGTCAAGGTGGGGCTGCTTTTAGCTCACTAGGAAGTCAGAGAAAAAGGGGGCCTTGGAGACGATATTAGAGGGTAAGCCTGGGATGAGCTGTTGCTGCCCACCACTCACCTGATTGCAAGTCTCATGGGAACACTCCTAGAATCTAAGAGGAAGTAAAAGGCTCATGTCCAGGAAAAAGAATGTGCGCACTCTGTAGAGCGCCACCATGAGTCTTTGTCCTGAGGGCTTTTATCTCTCTTCTGTGGGTGAGAATCTTAAGGGAGGGTTTCAGCAGAATATTCATCAGCTTTCCAGGCGCATTTCTAATATGCTGATGCATCAAAATGAGAGTATAGGTGGAGTTTAGGATTATTCTTTGGTCTGCTTTACTGTTTTACTTTTATCTTGGGTCTGTATGGCTCCAATGGGGTTTTGGTTTTTGTTCCCCTGACTTCATCTGTCCTTGGGTTTAGCTGGCACAGATGGCATTAATTGAGTCTCTGTTGTCTATTTTCCCTAGACCAGGGTGATTTAAGCCATGTATTCTCTGGTTAGAAAGGAGAGGTACAAACCATCTGCTCTGAAGTGTCCTTGGTTAGGGAAGATGAGGGCTTTACCAGCTGGCTGTAAGTTGCTCAAACTGTTTGGCCTTCATTTTCTTGTTTCAGTTTCCCCATTCCACTTGCCTAGGAATTTTCCTAGCTCCTTACAATCCTGTCACACTATCATCCAGGAAATTACAAGGGTGTCAGGAGCCCTGTGCCAAGAAGTAAGGAGCAGAGATTGATATATATTTTCTATTATCTCACAGTAACTAACATTATGAAATGATACACATGGTAAAACAAAATGTGCTCAAAGTTCATGCATGTGAAAAATGTACAAAGTAAGGACTACCTGTAGTCTTAATTAGGCCCATCACTAATATACTTCAAATAAAATAACTAACTGCTCTTTCACAGCAAGAACCATGAGGTAGGATATTAACACCTGTCATATGTAAACATTTTAGTGTGTCAGTATGTTACTGAACAAAAAACAGGAGTTCGGCTTCCTGTTGCCACAAAAGTCAAATTCATGAGGCAGCTGCTGGTATAAAAGGAAAGAGGTTTTATTCAGGTGCTGCAAGTGATCAGGGTAAATGGTGTATTCCTATCTCAAAGCTCATCTCCTTCACAGAGCCAAGACAAAGGCAGTGTTCAGAGTTCCTAGTCCATTTTAAAATACAGTCTTTTGGAGCCCACAGGCGGCTGCTAAGCAGTCGAAGTAGCTTAGCTTGTTCCCCTCTCCTGTCCATTTCAGGCTCTCTTCTGGAGGCTGCATGTAGAGCCCATGTGGTCAGGGGCCATGTGGCTGCTATGTCCTCGAGGTTGTGTGCTCTTGGGAAAGTGTGCAAACACACAGCAAATGCATCATCAAGTTGACAAAAGAGCAAGAGAGAGGCCTCCTCCAGGAGGCCATGGGCCACATTGCTGCTAAGTCCACATGGCCCATGGAGACAATAGGCAAGCCAACTGTCCAAGGGCAGATCATGAGCCAGCAAACCAGAGAGCAATAGAGAGCATTTATTTGTCCCTCTGGGACTATGTTAGTTTGGGTGTGGGGTGGATCAGGTGCTTTTGAATGCTTTGGATGGGTCCACTTGCCAACCAATCCTTTCTCTCCCCAAGCTAGAGTGACAGGCCTCTTGGTGTAGCACCTCCCCATGGGCCACTTTGACTTCTGTGGTGCATGTGCCTGCATTTCCCCTGGCCCCACCCCCAATTTAATGCCAAGAGCAGGGAGGAGAACTATTTCCATTACCCAATTGCCTTGCTAGCCTTGCCAGCACTTAGCGTAAGAACCTTCCCCTGCTATAATTTGGGATGTGGAAGACACCCCTGGTGCTTTGTAAACTCCATGCTTCCCATGCCCTATCCCTTGCATGCCTCAAGTTGGGGGTCCACTGACAGCCACCAAATTAAAGGCATAAGCAAAGGAACTCCGGAAACCCTGCATGGCCTTTCAGGCAGCACTGAGGGCAGCCTCATCATGAGGGGTAGGGCATCTGTAGCCAGGGGTAGGGTGTCCCTTTGGCAGGTGGGTAGCCCAAGCCAGGGGCTGGGGGAGCAGGGCAGAGAATCCACACAGTATGCTCTTGGTTACCCTGGCAACACAGCCTCACACCCCTGGTGGAAGTGCAACATGACCCTGCCTGGGAAACTCAATGTCCTCGCTATGATCCCCTGCAGTTCCCAAAGGCATTCTTTGATCAGCTGCACACCCTCAGTACTCAAACCTCTGACCTCCGTCCCCAAGGAGCATGGCTCAGTGCACAAGCGGCTCCCAGGTCCCATTCCCACGCATTAGCTCTATCCCTTGGTGGCCCCTCCTGTTCCCCACCCTCAGCCAGGATGCAGCACTGCTAGCCAGAGCCTCCTTGGCAGTACTGTCTAACCATAACAAGGGGAGCATGAATATGGTGACTCTCGCACATATAGCATACATAATTTTACCACTTTAAGGTGCAAAAAAATTGTTTAATAACACACAAACATTAAAAGGCAAAAGTATGCAAATATATATTATATTGAATGATCAATGTTTCAGTAGTCTACCATATTTAAAAATTATTCAAGTAATCAAAGATGAACCACTAATTACTTAAATGTTTTAAAGATAACTAAGGATGTTGGAGATTTTGTTTACATTGACAGGCTACAGAACACAATTTTTGACATGAAAAAGTTTGTTAGAATTACAATTTAACTTAGTTGAATACATAATTTTATGTATTTCATAATCCTAAATGCTTGTATTATATTTTCTACTGATTAAATTAGAGAAAATATATAGTTCTTTTGCTCTGGCAGGGTAGCAGTTGGTTAGAGCATCATCCTGATACACCACGGTTGCAGGTTAGATCCCTGGTCAGAGCACTTACAAGAGACAAGCTGTGAGTGACTGCATGGATAAGTGGAACAACAAATTGATGTTTCTCTCTCTCTGTATCTCTAAAACACAAAAATCAATAAAGAAAAAAATCTCACATTAAGAAAAAAACAAGATATATCATTCTTTTAAAACCCAAACCATCAAACTAGCCCCATTTATCCAAGAATTCACCATAGTCCCATGGTCTTTGATTTTTATATAAAAATACATCTGAGGTTAGGTGTTTTTATGAGATTCGTTTCTTCTTAAAAGGCCACAACTTTCAGAGTACTCAATGGTTTTCCCCTGGAATTCTTATGTTTGCTAATAGGTTGTAAGCTTTTTTAGTCTTTTTTTTCTTCTTCAGGAGTGTAGACCCTCCCAATTCACTTTGAGGGGCACAGCCACAGCCCCCAAAGGCGATGAGATCTGCTTGTTGTCAGCACCTCTGCTTAAACTGCTGCTACGACAAACAGCAGTTCTTGGGATTAGGTGCTTGTTTTTTGGTCTTTATAAACCAACAAAGTTGGAGCTCCTTTAACTCTGGAGCTTTTATAATCATATTTATTAATACAGGGTGGGGAAAAAGTAAGTTTACAGTTGTTCATAATGACACAAGAATACACTCTGTGTTTTGAGTACTCACAATTGTAAACCTACTTTTGCCCCATCTTGTATACTCCAAAGGTAGGATATTATTTCATATTTATGAAATAAGATATAAAAATTACTTTTAATTACAGACACAAAGACATCCTGAGAGCTTGCAGATTTAATTTTACAACCTTACCCATGGGTAAAAAGTAAACCCAGAACAAAAAACTCACCAGTCCAGATATCCAAAAGTAATTCTTTGAGGTGGACACAAAATATTTACTGAATTCATTTCAATTTACACATTATTTCATAAGCAAACAAAAGGATTAACAAACCAAATTCTCTGCTATATCCCATTCAACATAGAATAGATTGCCACCAAATCCACAGAGATCACCAAATGGTCAGATCATAATACTAATTTCCAATCACTGCTGCTACCAATGAAATAATTTATCAGCTATGTACAAACCAGAATTGGAACAAAACTTGGCCAAGAACCAGAAACAAAAACAAAGCACAGAATCAGGAAAAAAAAAAAAAAGAGGGAGCTGCAGGAGAATCAGTGAAGGTAAAGTTGTATTTTTGCTTGGAATTCACTCTGAAGATCAGAAAGATAAATGCCTTCATAACCCATGAGGTACACTTCTTGAGCAAGGTAGTTTCACTAGTTCTAGTGGGTGAATCCACTTTGGCCATCTAGGTGGAAAAAATTCCATTAACTGTCAAAGTATAATTTTGTTTCTAAAATGTTAAAAATGGTTCAAACACACATAGAATGACACCATCAATAATTTATGCATTTCATTAATGAGAGAAATAGCAAAATTGTAAAGATAATTTAAAGAATTAGAGAAACTAAGAACCATATAATAAATTATGAGGAAAGACATACTGAAATAAATTGTTAAGTTTGAAACAAAAGTGGCTTAAACCCAACCAGTCAATAACCCTCTAACCTATAATGTATCTTTTCTAGAGAACAATAATTATTTGCTTCGCTGCCAGAAAAAAATCTACAAGGGGATATATGTACTTTCAGTCCTAAACCATAGTAATCCTAGAACTAGATAGACCCTTAACAGCATTGAAAGAACATGCAAACATCCTTTTGCTTAAGTTGCAAGTTTTGAATGGTATTTCTTAACGAGAAAGAGAATCAGAGTAAAATGTGGGAAAAAAAAGTTCAAATTTATTTCTTCTTTAGACTTTTGTTTATTTCTTAGTTACTTCTGCCTCATTTTTGCAGAATGCTAAGATTCCTAGCCAAGTAGAACCTGCTCCCACTGAGAATTTTCCCTTAATTTATTAGGAAAGGCCACCATTCTAACAGTTAATTTCCTTTTAAGCAGATAAGTGCTAATGTTTCTTCAATGGAAACACTTTTAGCTACATTTCTAAAAATGGAGAAATGGAGTTTGAAGCAGGTCAGGTTCTAACTCCCACACTCCATAATTCCCACAAAAAATATGAATTTTTTTTACGTTTATTTATGCTTGTATTATAGGCAAAACTTACTTTTGGCTGTTCTACTCAATTACAACTTAGTTATGTTTTAAGATATTTAATGTCTGGTCTACCTCAAGAGACTGTCTTTCAGCCTAGAGCATGGGCTAAGAGGGCAGCCTAACTCCTGTTAGCTCTGATTTCAAAGTGCGTTAACTCTTTGGCTTCACTTTCTTCACCTGGTTTTATGTTGAAAGGGAATAGAGTATTTCCCAAGAGGGAAGATTATCCTGGTTTTTCACTACCCTACCAAATTCATCAACCAGGGTTTAATTATTCACTCATCTCTCTAGCCATTTGATGTCAATTTTTAAGAGAAAGTCATCTAGCCCTGGCTGGTGTAGCTCAGTGGATTGAGTGTAGGCCGGTGAATCAAAGGGTCACGGGTTTGATTCCCACTCAGGGCACATGCCTGGGTTGCAGGCCAGGTCCCCAGTAGGGGGCATGTGAGAGGCAACCACACATTGATGTTTCTCTCCCTCTCTTTCTATCTCCCTTCTCCTCTAAAAATAAATAAATAAAAATATTTTAAAAAAAAAGAGAGAAAGCCATCTAGGAAGTGGTTTTTACTGTATGTAAGACTTACCTGAAACATGTTAAAATCAAGATGCCTGGCCTGATTCTATAGCACTGAGATCAGCTTAGGAGTCTGCTGTTTTACACAGACCTCCCAGGGAATAAGGACCATTCATGTGGCCCTTAGAATATATTTTGAGAATAAGGATTAAAAACTAGTTTTTCATACCAACTGACATGAAGGCAGAAGCCAAAATAGGTTACTGGTAACTATAGTATTGGAAGGATTTGGGGTTGGCCTGGCCCAAGTGACAACTATTAAGAAAATAAAATGGATGTAGTGATCCAGGCACAGCAGTTGCAGAAATTTTTTTTTAAAAAGCACAGAAAATTAGGTACTGTAACGTGAGTGCTGCCAAAAGACACCTCACTCCAGATATCAATGGTTTTGGCTTCAGAACAGTGAAATGTGCAAGAAAAAATTGACAACCACCTTAATATATTGCTTAATGTGTATTTCACAGAAATACTGGATCTAACACCATAATAAAATAATAGACTCTCAGGCAGTTCTCTGACTTATATAAATTTATAAAACTAGAATATCCAAATGAATGAGGGATGAGGAACCCCATAGACAGGATAATATAACATCACACACCAGAGGAAGGCAAATGGCAAAACTTTTTGTAAACTATTTGGTACTGATTGTGACCTGACATACTAAGTCCTTAGGATCCAGGATGTCACTAATTATACTGGCCAGAATGTAGGTTTAGAGATATTATGTAAGAGTTAGAACTGTAGTATACTTTGTTGCACACTGCTCATGATCATACCTAATAACCTACTTTTAGAATTTTTGTCTCTTGAACTTTAAACCATGAACTTTTCAGCTCTCAAGACCTAGTAATCAAAGAAAAGATGGGATGTGTTAATAGCAAAAGGAAGTTTGAAGTAGAAACTGCTACCTGGCTATTTCAGGCCCCTTGTGCCACCAGAGCAAGAGGTAGAAAAAGAGGTAAGAATTTTAGATGGATGATGGATCATGATTATAAAGGTGAAATGAAGAGCACATCAAGAGTCCTGGGGAACTTCTGGGTTCATCTCCTGTTACCATTATTTAGAGGCACTAGCGTAACAGATACATACACAGGGAGGACCACAAATGATCATTTCCCTCAGAATCACTCCAATTTGAGTCATTCCAGTGGGGTTGGGGTGAGTAGGCGTGGGAGGAACGGGAAGGGAGGAGTAGAAATCATACAAGCTTAAATGTTGCCAGAGGCAATGAATACAATGTAAGTAAAGGGAGATTTAAGTCATAAATCATAAATACTAGCTACTGCATCATTACCCATTACAGACATGAGGGCTTTAGCCATAGTCTCTACATCAAATTTAATATTGTTATTTGGGTGTTTACTAATTGTAAAAAAATACTAATTGTTCTTCACAATTTCTTTCTCTCCTACTTCCTTTGTAACAGAGCACCCAGTTTTATCTAGGCACATAACTACTCAAAGTCTGCATTTCCTTATCTCTTTAACCAGGTATGCCCATGTGACTAAGTTCTGACCAGTGGAATATAAGCAGAAATGTTGTTTGTAAAAGTCCTGAAGTGGGGGCAGGATACCACTTTCACTTCTTTTTCTTGCTGACTGTTTGCTCTTTATTTCAGAATATTCAATTCCTCCATACAGAATAAGATAAACAAATGAGATATTTGAAGCACATAAAAAGTTTTAAGCCTAGATATTTGGTAAGCTTGTGGCTTATGAGTTTTAGGTGAAATTCATAGGATGTTTTAACTGTAGGTAATGTGTAAGTAAGTAGCTTGTGACATGGGTAGAATTTATAAATTGTATTAAATTTAGACTTAAAAAAGACTATCTATTCTTTAGAGAGACAGGAAGGAAGGAAGAGAGAGAAAGAAACATCTATTCATTTCCTCTCACATGCCTTCAACTGAGGACCTGGCCCATCACCCAGGCATGTGCCCTGACCAGGAATTAAATCAGCGACTTCTCAGTTCTCAGGCTGGTGCTCAATCCACTGAGCAATGCCAGCTAGGGCTAAATTTAGACTTTAAGTAAGTTAGTAACTTGTAAGACATGTTAAAGTTACATATAACTAATGTAGTATATGACAGAACAAACAATGCTATTTATAGTTAGAAAAGGGTGGAAAGATCAAGACACAAAGTACACACACATATCTAGGCTGACAGCTATGTCATTCTTAAGTTGGCTACTGCAACAGGCAGAATTTTGAAATGGTCCCTCAAATTTCTGGCTCCTGCTATGTACGCATCTTCTCTGAGTTATTCATTAAACACTAATTTAAGTGGTGTTGTGAAGGCATTTTGCAGATGTATTTAAGGCTCTAAATCTGTTGATGTTAAGATAGGGAGACTATCCAGATGAGCCCGACCTAACTACAAGGCCCTTTTAAGTCTGGA
This sequence comes from Macrotus californicus, assembly GCA_007922815.1. Taxonomy (NCBI): domain Eukaryota; kingdom Metazoa; phylum Chordata; class Mammalia; order Chiroptera; family Phyllostomidae; genus Macrotus; species Macrotus californicus. Next base: position 10,939 of record VMDR010013963.1, on the reverse strand, counting down.
TCTAGAAGTACCAGACAGAAAACCAGAGATTCAAAGCATGAGAAGTTGATGTACCCTTCCTGCTTTGATGATGCGGGGGGCCGCGTGGCAAGGAATGTGACCAGTCTCTAGGAGCCAAGAGCAGGCAGCCCTTACCTGACAGCCAGTGAGGAAACAACAACCTCAGTCCTGCAACTTCAAGGAACTGAATGAATTCTATCAATGAGAAAAATGGGTTTGGAAGCAGATTTTCCACAGAGTCTCAGACAAGAACTCAGTCCAGATGAACCTTGATTTCAGCCTTGTGATACCTGGAACAGAGAATCCAATCATTCAGTTGCCAGACTTCAAATCTACAAAAGTATGACTAATAAATGGTTATTGGTTTTTTTGTCACCATAATTTTTTATTCTTTTTAAAAAATTGTTGTTCAAGTATAGTTGCCCATGGTTATTGTTTTAAGCTGCCAAATTTGTGTACTTTGTTACACAGCAACTTGAACTAATACAGTGATGAATATGAACTAATACATATTCATCATGCTCCCATTTTGGCCTCACACATAAATAACACAGCTGTTCAGCAGACTAATTAGAGAACTACAGTTTGTAGCAAGGTGTACTCACACTTACCTCTCATTAATAGAGCAAATGAGTCTGGTTGCAGACACCTTCTGTCTGCCAAGTCCCCTTGTTCAAACTCTAGTTCTGCTCCTCACAATGACAGCATCACAGGGGAGGACTGGTGTGGTGGAGAGAAAGGACATATGAACTTGGTGTAGCCCAGGGTTTGGGCAGTGGGAACCTTCCACCTTACTTGTATTCTGTGCTCACACTATTTCCCGAGTGTCTTAACCTTGGGGATTTTTCAGATGTATTTAAGATTCCAAATAAATTGATCTTAAGATAGGGAGACTATATAGGTGGGCCTGACCTACCTACAAAAACCCTTTAAATGGTCCCATCTCTTTTTCCTTATTTCTCTTTCTGTGTTTTCAATTGATTTAATAAACGACAGAATTTAAGATCTTTATTTGGTCTGCAGGCCTTTTTGTTCCATGGCCTCTGTGATAGCTTTATATGATAGTTAGAGGCTGCTGTTTCATGAATATAGTTTCCCACAAGACAAATGTGAACATAATGTCTAGCGCTCGAGCATTCATCTTAGACCAAGGAGGTGAAAGGTACATGCTGAGAATGGAGTAGCTGGAAGATGGTAAGATAGTATAGGGACTTGGGCCTGGGGAATAGAAAATACTGGCTTGCCAGGATAAGTTAAGACCAGGTGGTCAGAAGGAATACCAGGTAAGCTGGCCTCGAGAATGTCACCACCCTCTCCACTCCTCTCTAAGAATGCAGAAGTAGCTGATCTTATCTCCCTTCTGACCACCTACTCCTTAGCAGATGTCCACTGTTCCACACGTGCAGTTGATTAAGGTTTGGCTGCTATATGACCTTCCTGGGGTGGCGGTAACGAGTGACACCGCCATCTCACCCCCACAGCTGCAGGTCAAGAGATGGTTGTGAAACAACCTGACAGGAGGAGGTCACCCAAGCCTGAAATGGAAAATTCTACAAGTCCACTTTTTTTTTAAAAGTCCGCCTTTTGGAGCAAGCCCACCTTTTTACTCAAGCCCATCTTATCTGTTTTCCTTAACACATTCATAATAGTAATTGAAAAGTCCTTGTCTCCCAATTCTAAAATATTCCTCTCTGGGTCTGTTTATAATGGCTATATTTTTTCTTGGTTACAGGTCACATTTTCCTTCATATCTGTATGTCTTTTACTTTTCATTGTATGTTGAACAGTGTATATTCAAAAATTAATGGAGACTGAAATGTTATTTTTGTCCCAGAAAGTGTGTATCTTTTTCATTGTCGGAGGCTTGAATGAGAGACATTGCTTTGATGCATTTAAACATTGTGCTCTGGTGGGTTTGGATTGCAAGTTTATTTTGTTTGGGTTTATCTCAGGTTTCAAACACCCTGAGGGTGAGATTTGGAGTTCTGTCCTGTATGTATAAAGTACCCATTCCTCTAGCAAGACTGTGAGACTAGGCATTGTGAGACTGACTACATCTGCCTGGAAGCAGAACTTTTGAAATGCTTCTGTCCAAACCACCACAATCCATGTATTTACAGATGCCTTAATCATAATATTCCAAAGAATAATGCTTCCAGCCAATGAACTAAGTTTACAGCAAATGAAGTGTCATGATATGTTCATCTTATAGAATCAGTTTTTATTTGTCTGAGGACATTTTTATATCTTCTTCATTTTTAAGGATAATTTTGTTGGGTATAGAATTATGGGTTGATTTTTTTCTTTTCAGTATTTGAAAGATATCATTTTATTTTCTTATTGCTTTCATAGTTTTTTTATGAGACATGTGCTGTAATTCTAAACCTTGTCCCTCTGTAGGTAATGTATCTTTTTTGCTGGATTCCTTCAATATTTTTGTTTGCAGATATTTGGTTTGCAGATATTTTAATATGATATACTTAAGATATGTGGTTTTGATATTTATTCTGCTTGGTGTTTGCTGAATTTCTTGAATGTGTGACTTACTGTTTGTCATTAATTTTAAAAAAGTTCATCATTATTTACCCAAATATTCTGCCATGTTCTTTCTTCTCCCTCTGTGATTCTAATTATGCATATATCAGGCCATTTGATATTGTCTCATATCTCTTGGATATTCTATTCTTGTTTTTTTTTTTTTTTTGCATTTCAGTTTGGGTAGTTTTTATTGACTTATCTTCAAGGTTTTTTATTCTCTGCTTACTTGTGCTAAGTCTACTGATGAGCTCATCTAAGCCATTTTTCATCTCCATTACCGTGTTTTTTAAATTTTGATCATAATGTATTCCCTTGCACTGCTTTCCAGGGAGAATCTGTCTTTTGTAGCTATTCTAGCCATACTCTACTATTGTTTTACAAATCAAATCATTTTAACATGAGGTGGCGGGTAAGAGAGGGGGGCATCCTATGATGTTCAGATTAAGGCAGAGCTTTAAGTGGGCACTGTAAACTTAGGCTTTGAGGTTTGAACTGCATAAGTGCCCCTTTCTCTCCTGGAGATGTAGCACTGGGCCTAGCATGTCTTCCTGCTCTTCTTAGGGGCAGAGGATTTTTTGTCCTACTATGTTTGTTGCTTTTTCTATTGCAAACTAAGTTTTTGTTCCATAGAAGAGATAGGAGAGATGGGTTTCAGCCGTGGCTGCTGTTCTCCTCCCCCGGCCAGCAATGTGAAGGGATCTTTCCCAGGGTTCCCCCCCACTCTTCCTTGTGAGAGCCTGGTTGGATTCCTGGAGGAAAAACCTGCAAGAGTCTGCAATCCCCTATGTGTCTGTGTCTCTCAGAAGTATCACTCTTATTTTAGTTCACATCTAACCTTAACAATTTGGTTTAAAAAATTCTAGCTGCATCTTCTTACTGGCTTATGTGACATCTGGAAGCATCTGCCCAAGGTAATGAAGTGGTCAGATCTTGATACTTCTCTGTATCTCTCCAGATTTCAGGTGAGCTGTTTGCTCTGTAACTGTAGTTCTCAGATAGGTCCAAGAAGAGTCATTAAATGCCCAGCTTATTTTTCTTGTTGCAAGGGTGACACTCTTTCTATCTCTATATCTCTGAGCTGAAATTGGAAGCCAACAACGGCCTTTTGAAGGCTCAACAAGGTGGGGCTGAGATATGTCCTCCAGTTTGCAGTATATACTCTGAGTACGTGACAAAACAAGGATTTATAAGTCTCAAAATCAAGGGCTGGAAATGGCTGTGCCTCCTTTTTGTAGTTATACTTAAGGTTCCACTAGTGAATTTTTTGTTTCCTATCTCACAACTTTGGGCTTTACTCGTTTGGGGGTATCAGTTCCCAAAAGAAAAACATTCCTCAAATGGACATATTAATTCCATTAAACTGGAAATTACCTGGCTTTTAGCGCAACTCAGTGAACCAACAGGCAAAGGGAAATTACAGTACTGTATGGGGTAATTAATACTATCAAGGTTAAAGTAAGTTGTTGCTACATAAAGATGTAAAGAGAAGTATTTCTGGAACACAAAAATGCTCTGGGATACCTCTTAGTACTCCCATATCCTATGATAAAAATTAATGGAACACTACCTTCAGTAAGAATGTAATAAGAACACTACAACAAACCAATTAAGTTAGGACTGTTAATGGCACAGACTCTTCAGAAATAAAGGTTTGGATCATCTCATCAGATAAGGAAACACAACCATTTGAGAAAAATGGCAACATGTAATGACTAGTAGAAGAAGGCAGTTATAAATATCATTTACCACCATGTAATCAATTTCTATAAATAATATTCACAAGCATGTGATCATTTGCTATCCTAACACTTATTAGTCATTCTTCTCCTTCTGCTGAACCCAGAATGATGCACTTCTCTTATAAGAAAGAGGAAGAATGATTGTGGACAGATTAAAAAATCATTGTGAACTATAGAAGCTTTCATGAGAAGGTATTATGGACTGGCTGACTCTGTTCTTAATATCTGTAATTCAATCTTATAGTCATAAAGACAGATTCAAATGACCATTCTTATTGTACTTTGGAAACTGAATGTATTTTATTTTATTTCTTTTCTTTTCTTTTTCACAAAACTGTGTGCCATCCTTGTGTAGGGGCCATGCCAATCTTCTCTATATCGTCCCAATTTTAGTATATGTGCTGTCAAAGTGAGCACTGAATGTACTTCATTTTTAAATTAGGGATAATAACTACTACATATTATTCATTACAATTTTTAAAAGCACCCAATATAGGGCCTAGCATACAGTATGTTCATTCCCTTAATTCCTTCTCCTTTCTAAAACTATTTCCTTGCTGAATATATATATAATATATAACACATAGTATTATATATTATATAATGGAATGAATATATTTCCTTGCTGAACATATATATATCTATATATATTCATATATCTATCTATATATATCTATATATATTCCTGCTTAATATCCTGAAAACCTTGTTATTTTTCTTTAGTTTGTTCCTTTCTACCTCTACTAACTTTAAATACAGCTCTTTCTATTGTAGGAAAAAAATATTAATTTGTGTCTTGTAGACTAGAACCTCCTAGCTAATGCACCAAGGTACAATGATGTGCTAAGGTTCACTGATGCATCATTTATAGGTTATAGGCATGTAAATACACTGAACTTCTCAGCTATTAGTGCTGTCTGCTCGGGTCTGGGGCAGCTGGAACCCCAGTTATCTTTTTTCTCTCCAGACCATGAGGAGCCTCTTTCATTCACCACAGTGTCCCATACAAAAGCAGTATTGTCAATTTTTAATTTGTTCTTTGACTGAAAATACTATAATTCTACAAAGGGAAACTAGAGAGATTGATTTCTGGAATTTAATTTTCCCCAAATCATTTTATCAATATAGATTGGATAAGAGCTGGAATATAAAAATTAGGTACAAGATGCTTTGATGCCCTTTTGAATTTTATTTATTTATTTATTTATTTGGGAAAAGAGGGAGAAAGAGAAGGAAACATCGACATAAGAGAGAAACATCAATCAATTGCCTCTCACACCCTGACCAGGGACTGAACCTGCAACCCTGGTATGTGCCCTGACCAGGAATTAATCCCGCAAACTTTTGCTTTGCAGGATTATGCCCAACAAACTGAACCACACTGGTCAGGGAGATGCCTTTTTCAGATCTCTCCTTTATTGAAGCCATTTTGTTACTTTGGACATTTGGACTCTGCAATTTTATTCGAGACATTTTATACCTTATCTAATTATTCTATTCTACAGCTCAATGCACAGCAGTTAAGCAAGAACATTGCTTAACATGTATAAAGAAAAGACTAGAAAGGTTTAAGAAATTCTTCCAAACAAAAGGGTATCTGCTGCATACATAATTTAGTGGTGCTGTCATTTTGCTAGTGATTGTAGAAACTTAATATTTGTTGATAGTTGGATATTTAACAGTTTCATTCTTTTATTGTATTATCATTTATCTTTTTATTTATTGAAATTATTCATTTTTATTTTTACCAAACTAATACATGCAGATAGTTTTAAAGATCTAATAGTGCTAAAAGTCTTAAAATAAAAATAGCACTCTACTACTCCTTCCCTCCCTATTCCACCCCTTTCTCCAAAATCAACCACTTACAATTCTTAAGCTCTATCTGCTATTTGGCTACATATTTCTAAGTGACATTCATATATTACCATCTCTTTGTTTATCCATTTATTTATTAACTTACTAGCATGGTAGATTAGTATTCTTCTCACTAATACCTCATCCCTCCATACTACTCTACCCTTTATTCTCTCAGGATAGCTAAAGCATTATAAATTCAACATCCAACATTTGCATTATTTGGACTAGCTAAATATTACTGGCTGTTGAACCAAATAGTGCCCTAAGATTATATTTCTCTTTTTCTCTAAATCAGTTTTTCTTATGGATAATAACTGCCCTGTATTTCATATGCTTGTTGTTCTTTTTATTGAGGATTGTTTTCCTACACCCTCAAACATCTTCTAAAAATAGTTTTTCACGTGGTCCACAGTATCAGATTTCTAAAATTTCCATTATTTCGCTGTGGAGATGTCTCCCAAGCATTCTCTCCTGCTCTGCTCCAGTCATGACTTGTTCTTTTCCTTTTTATTCATCTTCAAATTTTTTCCATTCTACTATATTGTGATTTTTTTTCTGGAACTTATTTCTTTTTTTTGGTTAATGTCCTCATTTTGGTAGATGGCATTCTGATTAAGATTCTCATGAAATTATATCTGAGGGGTAAAGTTTTTAAAAATATTTTTAATTCTTCAATTACAGTTGACATACAATATTATATTAGTTTCAATTATACAACATAAAGATCAGATACTTAATAACTTACAAAGTGATCACCCCAATAAGACTAGTATCCAGCTGGCACTATACGTAGTTACTACAATATTATTGACTTTATTCCCTATGCTGTACTTTACATCTTAGTGAGTGTTTTTATAACTGGCGATTTGCACATCTTAATCCCTTTCCTTTTATCACCCATCCCCCAATCCCCTCACATCTGACAATCATCAAAACGTTCTCTGTATCTATGAGTCTGCTTCCCCCTTGTCTGTTCACTTATCTTGTTTTTTTAGATTTAACATTTAAACAAAATCACATGGCACATTACCTTCTCTTTCTGACCTACCCCACCCAGCACAACACCCTTCAGGTCCATCCATGTTGCTGCAAATGGCAAGATTTCACTCACTTTCATGGCTAATAGTCCATTGTATACATGTACCACCTCTTCTTTATCCACTTGTCTTTCAATGGATATCTAGGTTACTATTATATCTTGGCTATTGTAAATAATGCTGCAATGAACATAAGGATGCATATGTCTTTTTGAATTAGTGTTTTGGGTTTCTTCAGATAAATACCCAGAATTGGAGTTGCTGGGTCCTACTTGTTACTTGTTATAGCCTTTCTTTTAAAGTCTATTTTTGTCTGATATAAGTATTGCTACCCCAGATCTTTAAAATTTTCCATTTGCATGAAATATCTTTTCTATCCCTTTACATTCAGTCTGTGTGTGTCTTTTGATCTGAAGTGGGTTTCCTAGGCAGCATATGTATAGCTCTTTTTTTCCTCTCCATATAACTACCTTATGTCTTTTGATTGGAGCATTTAATCCATTTACATTTAGGTAATTATTGACAGGTATGTAGTTATTGCCATTTTATTATTCACATTTTTAAAATCTTTTTTCTCCCTTCTTCTTAAAGAAGTCTCTTTAACATTTCTTGCAATACTAGTTTGGTGATAATGAACTCTTTTAGTTTTTTCTTATCTGGGAAAGTCTTTGTACTTTGCTTAGAAAATGACAGCTTTGCTGAGTGGAGCAATCTTTGGTGAAGATCCTTGTTTTTCATCACTTCAAATATTTTGTGCCATTTCTTCAGGCCTGCAAAGTTTCTGTTGAGAAATAGGATGGCAGTCTCATGGGAGCATCCTTGTGGGTAACTAACTGCTTTTCTTTGCTGCTTTTAAGATTCTTTCTTTGGCAACTGATCAATGTTTCTCTCCTTCTCCCTCCCTTCCCCTCTCTCTAAAAATAAATAAATAAAATCTTAAAAAAAGATTCTCTTTGTCTAACCTTTGGCATTCTAATTATTGTGTAATGTGACTTGGTGTCAGCTTCTTTGGGTTTATCTTGTTTGGGACTCTCTGTGCTTCCTGAACTTGTATGTCTATTTCCATTGTCAGGTTAGGAAAGTTTTCCATCATTATTTCTTTAAATAGATTTTCAATTCCTTGTACTCTCTCTTCTCCTTCTGGTACTACTATGATGAAAATGTTGGTACACTTGATATTGGCTCAGAAGCCCCTTAAACTATCCTCATTTGAAGGATTTTTTTTTCTGTTCTGACTGGGTATTTTCTGCTACTTTGTCTTCCAAATCACTGATGTGATCCTCTGCTTCATCTAGTCTACTGATGATTCCTTTTAATGTATTCTTCATTTCAGTTATTGTATTCTTCATATATGACTGGTTCTTTTTTGTTTTCTATCTCTATTTTTATATTTCCTATCTCTCTGTTGGGTCATCTAGACTTCCCTTAAATTCACTGAGCATCCTTATAACCAGTGTTTTGAACTCTGCATCTGGTAGATTTTGTCTCCATTTTGTTTATTTCTTTTTCTTGAGTTTTGTTCTGTTCTTTCATTGGGGACATGTTTCTTTGTTTTCTCCTTTTGGGTGTCTCCCTGTGTTTCTTTCTATATTAGGAAGAGCTGCTGCATCTCCTGATCTTGGTAGAGTGGCTTTATGTAGTAGGTGTACTATGGGGTCCAGTGGCACAATCCTCCTGGTTACCAAGCTGAGTGCTCTAGGTGTGTTCTTGTATGGGGTATGTGTACTTCCTATTGCAGTTGAGCCTTGATTGCTGTTGGCATATGAATGAGAAGGATTGACCTTCAGGATGATTGGTTGTGAGGAATGGCCATCAATACAGTATAGGAGCTTCTTGTGCAGGGGCGGACCATATGGAGCTTGATTCACTTTAGCAGAGCTCTGGTGCCTGCTGAGTCTGCCTTTTTGGTGAGTCATTTGTGGAGGTGGTTGGCTGTGGTCTGATGCTGACCACTAGATGTATTGGTTCTGAGCATTCTAGGAAGAAGCTCTAGTGTAGGCCAAAGTCAGCCACTGCCTGTGCCTGGCCTGGGGTCACTTGGTATGAGCTACAAAGTGATCTGCAGATGGTTGCTGCTTGTTCTGGGATTGGAGGTGCCTGGGAGTAGCTAAGCTGTAAAATCAGGCTGGCTGCCACTAGTGCCAGGCTTGGGGCTGCTTAGCAAGTGGTATGGAGCATGTTTAGGCCAGATGCTGCTTGTTCAGAGTTTGTAAAACTTTGAGAGATATTAGGAAACTCCACTGCATGATCCAAGACGGGTCTATTACTGGAAAGTTACTGGAAGCTGCTTGGGTGGGTCTGAAATTGTGGTGGAGTGGGGTCTTAGAGTATCACTAAGACAGGGTGAACAATGTTAGACATGTTGATGAAGATTCAGATATGGAGCCTGCCTGTGTCAGCATGCTGGATTGGGGGAAGTGCTCAATAAGAGAACAATGGCTTCTGCCAGCACTTCTGAAAGAAACCTGCCACTCTAGCCCTTGCCCTGAATCCAGACAATTCAGTTTCTCTTAGTATGTCCTATTGCTTTTCAAGCAGCTTCTGTAGCATAGGAGCTCAGAGTGAGTGAGTCCATCAGCAAATAAGTCTGTGCTTTGGCCCTTTAAGAAGAACATCTGGGTCTCCAGAGGCCTCCGTCTCAGCCACACACCCTCACCTACTATCACCACTGGTTTTCTCAGCCAGAAGCTATGGGGACTAGCTTTGAGAAGTGGCAGTATGTAGCCAATGAGGTTTATCTGAGGTGCAATTATTGTTAATTGAAAAAAAAACAAGAACAAAGTTATGGGGACTTCTCTTCGTGGCACTGGGGGGCATGGTGTGGGGCTGAGACCCCTCACTTCTTAGTGAGGGAGACCTCCTCAACCGAGATATTCCTTCTTATTATCAACAATGACACTGGAGTGTGGGGCCAGCCTATTTTGCATCTCTACCCCACCTACCAGTTTCAACATGGCTTATTCTTTACATTCTCAGTTATAGGATTTATGTTTAGCTAGTTTTCTGGCAGTTCTCAGTGATGGTTGTTTTGTAGCTTAGCTGTAATTTTGGTATAGTCATGGGAGAAAGCTTGCACAGGGTTTATCTACTCTACCATCTTGACCAAAATTAAAAGGTGAAGTTTTGAGATTTTGCCTGTCTGAAAATGTCTATTCTAGCTTCACATCTTCATATATGATAATTTAGTTATAAAATTTAATTCTGAGAAGCACTTTCACTCAGAAATTTTAAGATACTTCAAAATTTCCTGCCCTGGCTGGGGTGGCTCAGTGGATTGAGCATGGGCCTGCAAACCAAAGGGTTGCTGGTTTGATTCCAACTCAGGGCACATACCCAGGTTCTGGGCCAGGTCCCCAGTAGGGGGTGCATGAGAGGCAACCACACATTGATGTTTCTCTCCCACTCTTTCTCCTTCCCTTCCCCTCTCTCTAAAAATAAATAAATACTTTTTTAAAAAATTAAAAATTTCCTTTAGCTTCCAATATTATAATAGAAAAGTTTAATATTATTTTTTATTTTTGATACTATATATGTGGCCTATTATCCCCCTGCACTCACACTGCCATAAACTTTTGGGATCATTCCTCTATTCCCAAGATCTTGAAACTTCAAAGTGAAGGACCCAGGTAACTGAATTTTAATAAACCCTTTGAATTTGGACTCTTGAATCCTTCAGTTTTGGGAAATTTTCTTCTCATATATCTTGAAAATTTCTTTCCTTCTCTTAGATCTTTTGTCTATTTTGAACTACTAGATGGATGCTGA
>VMDR010013962.1:0-24198 GCA_007922815.1 Macrotus californicus | reverse complement strand
GGGGTGGGTCTTTTTTCTTCTTGTTGTTCTGATTGGTTTTTTTCTGGTTCCTTATGTTCCAAATCATTGATTTTATTCTCATCTTCATCTGCTCACTGTTCTTTCCCTACAAATTGTTCCTTATTTTAATTAGTGTATCCTTCATTTCTGACTGGATCTTTTTTATGCTGAGGTCCTCACTAAGTTCCTTAAGCATACTTAAAACCAGTGTTTTGAACTCTACAGTGATAAATTGCTTATCTCTATTTTGCTTAGTTCTTATTCTGGAGTTTTGATCTGTTTTCTCATTTGGACCATGTTTGTTCGTCTCCTTGTTTTGCCAGCCTCCCTGTGTTTGTTTCTGTGTATTAGGAAGAGCTGCTTTGACTCCATGTCTTGGTAGTGTTGTCTAATGTGGTAGGTGTCCTGTAGGGTCCAGTGGCACAGACTCCTCTATCACCAAGATGGGTACTCAAGTTGTGCCCTTTATGTGGGCTGTGTATACCCTCCTCATGTAGTTGAGTCTTGGTCATGGTTGAAAGATGAATGGAAGGGATTTACCCAGGCCCATCAGCTGTGAGGATTGTCTGTGATCACTTACCACCAACCTCCACCCTCCATGGAGAATCAGCTGTGCCGGATCAGGGTGGTGGTGCTCTGATGTGGTCTGTAGCTGTCCACTGGCTGCACTGGCCCTAGGTTTCCCTGGTGGTGCAGGCTAAGGTCAGCCCCCAACTCTGTTTTGCCACCCTGTCTGAACTATAAAGCAATCTGAGATGGCTGCTACTTGTGCTGGGCTTGCAGATTCCCAGGCAAAGCCAAGCTGTGAATCCAGGCTGGCTGCTGCTAGTGCAGGGCCCGGGGCTCCCTGAAGCAAGCTGTTGCTTGTTTGAGAGAATTTAGGAAGTTGTGAAGCATAAGCCAACACTAACCATTCATATAGAAAGCAGCTTGGGTGAGCCCAGCTTGGATGGACCCCTAAGTTGGGTGGGATAGAGTCTCAGGGATTCTCTAAGGTAGGTCAAATGGTGTTAACCAGGTTGCTGGAGGCTCAGATATCGTACCAGCTTGCCAGCTCTGTGGGGGGAGGCTTTGGCAAAGGGACAATGGCCTCTGCTCAACTTAATGCCAGACACCTCAGTTCCTCCCTGGATGCCACTGGTGCCTTTGAAGCTGCTACCTGACTTCTGGAGCTCAGAGGGTGTGAGTCTGCATATGTGAGTCCCTGTGTGGGTTCTTTAAGAGGAACTGCTTGGGGATCCAGAAGTTTCTTCCACTGATTCAATCCCTGCTGGTTTATGTAGCCTGAAATTGTGGGGACTTATCTTCCTGACACGGAAACCCTGGGCTGGGGGTCTGATGTGGAGCTGGGGCTCCTTGCTCCTGATAGCCTTCCTGAATTTTTGTCCACCACACATGTGTGAGAGACCAGCCTGCTCCTCGTCTGTGCCCCTGCTACCAGTCTGGATGGATGTGGTTTCTTTAATTCCATAGTTATTGGACTTCCATTCAACTTGATTTCTGATGGTTCTGAGTGATGATCATTCTATATTTTAGTTGTTACTCTGATGTGGTTGTGTGAAGAGGCAAGCCATGTCTGCCTATGCCACCATCTTGACCAGAAGTCATACATTCACTCTTAACAGTCCTTCCTACTACTTCTTTTTAATAGCTACATACCCGCTTAGTACATTATGATTTACAAGTTTTTATGTACTTTTTAAATATTTGTTTTTATACATAAAATATACATATATGTGTGTATGTATATATGTATAAGTATATATCTGACTATATATATGCTAGGAATTTCTAACTATACATACATAGTTAGAAATTCCTAACTATATTTTTTATTCCTTAAGTGTAAAGGGATAAAATTATTCACTCATTCACTTCTTTCCATCTCCTTCAGGATTCTCCATAGACAATACATACTCCAATCCTAAATGTCTTATTTTTTTCTGTTCCACCTATATCCCAGTCTTTCCACTAACATCAAAATGAGACAACCAAATCAGAAATCTACGAGTCATCCTATGCTTTCTTTCCATTTCCACTCTGTAGCTGAATGCTGCAATTCTTTCCCTTAAATGTCTTTTGAGCAGGTTCCCTCTTCTCCAAGCTTTTTAAAAACACTTTAATTCTACTTCCACCAGTTTCTGGCTGATCCACTCCATGGACTTTCATAATCTGATTACTGGGGAGTCCGATTCTTTGAGGCTTAAACCTGAAAGAGTTTTAGTTCTTCCAACAACGGCTCCCAACTGTGCCATACTGAAAGTCTTCTTTACTTGACGAGGTTCTTACCACTTCCTTGAATTTTAGTCATTAAAAAATAGTGTCATTTTCTTTTTTTTCTTAATTATTTTATTATATTTTTTCCATTACCATTTAGTCTCCTTATACTCCCCTCTGCCCTGCAGTCAGCACACGGTTGTCCATGTCCGTGAGTCCTTGTTCCTTTTTGCTCGATCCCTCCACCCCCTCACCTCCTCCCCCCTTAGCTGTCACCCTGCTCTCCGTCTGGGAGTCTGTCACCTTTTATGTAAGGGTCAATTCTGTCACTCTTAAAACTCTCAGCTCAGACTCCACGCAGAGTCCGTCATCTCCACCCTCACTGTTACACAGAACCTGTGGTTCCAACAGCTCGTAGAACGGGGAGGAGGGGTGGAGGCGCCCGGTCTTCACCCACATGCAGAGTCTCAAGCCCATCTAGTGTGCTGAGGCTTGGAGGGGGAAAAGGAAAGGCACAAACGTCTCCTGACTAAGCTGGGCAAGAGTACAATCCTCTCCTTGATTAGCTGCAAGTACTATTATCTACAGCAAGGGTGTCAAACTCATTGTCACCAGGAGCCACATTAGCCTCATGGTTGCCTTCAAAGGGCCGAGTGTAATTTTAGGACGGTGTAAATGTAACTACTCCTTAACTAGGGGCTAGGAGCTCGGTGCTGCTGAAGGGTAGAAACAAGGTACCTGGCTAGATAAAACAAGGTGGAGGGCCGGATTCAATCCGGGGCCTTGTGTTTGCCACCTGTGATCTACGGACTCAACAGGCATAGGCGGTGAGGCCAACACTAGGCTACAGTGGTTCTCTGAGATTCAGCCTGCCCCTCCAGTGGGTCCCAGGGATGGCTGCACTTACTACATCTCTCCCATGGGTCTACACCTTTGCTCCATGCACATCAGTAATCCCATCACGACCCTGTCTCTGGTCTCATCTATATAACATAACCAACTGCTGTGTTATAGACCTGCTGGCATATGCAGGACTCATCACTCTTATTTAAGGAGCTGGGGACCTGAGGGATCATCCTAACCTCTATCCTAGGTCCCCATCACACTGTCACTCTTCAATTCTCTCTTCTTAGACCAAGTGGCACAGAATTGGGTCAGCAAGTTTAGTGGCCAAGAAGGCATTCAAAGAGGCAACAAATGCCAGTCTTCCCTTCTTGTGTACACCCCCTGTATTTAAGATCAATTCTGTTGAAGTTCTCTCCTTTTCTCCTTGGCTTTGGGGAGGGAGGAACCTTTCTCCAAGAACACTGCACTTCTCCAAAAGGCATCAGACTGTAGCACCCTAACAGTCTGGGCATGTGGGAAGGTAGAAGGATATCAGTGATGGCTGGTAGTTCTTCAAACTTGTAAGGTGGGGTAGTTAATCATTTTGTCCTCAAATTTAGTCTAATCACAACGGCTGAACCCAAGAAAAAATATATACCTGATGCCTTATTGTACTCCTATTTGGTATTACCATCTATCATCTTGTTCTTGCTCCATTTCTCATTTGTCTCTGGGGAATTGTGGAAGAACCTAGGTCCCCCAAAATTAGTTTCTGAAAGCCAATTGATCAAACGGTCAGCTTGTCAAATTTCTCCAGTTCACTCATTTTCAGAGACCAGCTCACCAAAAATCAGTTCACTCAAGGCCAGTGTGCTGAAAACCAATTAGCCACATTACCAATTTCCCAAATATTTGTTTTCTGTTATCTACTTAAAGTTTATTTTAAGCAACACTTTTTGGGTACTTTCAACAGTCTTTAAGGCTTTGTTTTGTAGTTTCAGTTTATCTTTAGTTTTAGGATTTAAGGTTTCATTTCAAGGTAGCATTTCACCCAGTTGGTTATGCAATAGATCTACTAGTCCCTGAACACTGGGTGTCAATTCTGTGTATGGTTCACATTTCAAAAGCTGGGACTTGTCAAATGTTCAACACATATGCAAAATACTCTTCAAATTGAGCTAGGTAAAAATACCTGTGAATTTTAGGAGGTACAAAAGGCAATGGACTATATTGTGTGCACTGTAATGAAATCCATTCGATTGTTTCTTTCAATAAAATTCTTGACATCAAGATATGCACAATGCTTGTAATTCACAACACACTAAAAATGTGCATTTCCAAAAGCCATAGACTGAATGGACAATTTAATAAGACACTAATAAGCTTTTCCTGGCCATGGGAATTGTCTAAAACTTACTATGTCAATTAAATAACTTTTTAGTGAGTTTGGTAATGTAGGCATTTGATGGCTGCAAATTGGGCACAGCAATGAAGGATGCACCTCAGAGCACTGGCCCCAACCACACTGCTGGGGAAGAGGCATCATCTTTGGCCAGCATAGGAATGAGAGCAGATGTGTACACTGAGAGAGCTTTCCTTACCTAGGAACATGCATCATGTGCATATACAAATGAGAAAAAACTATGCAAAGTAAATTATGTGTAAAGAATTAGACAGGGAGCCCTTGCTAGTGTGGCTCAGTTGTTTGGAGCATTGTCCTGTACACCAAAAAGTTTGTGGGTTCGATTCCCAGTTAGGGCACATAACTATGTTGCAGGTACAATCCCCTGTTGGGGCACGTACTGGGAGCAAACAATTGATGTTTCTCTCTTGCATTGATGTTCCTCTCTCTCTCTCTCTCTCTCTCCCCCTCTCCATCTATCCATCCATCTCTCCCTCCCTCAAATCAATAAACATATCTTTGCACAAGGATTTTTTTAAAATATAGAATTACACAGAGAAGACCAGGTAGTCCAGGGTGGCAGGAAGAAGCCTACTGGGGGCAGAAGAGTGTGTGTGCGCACGTGTGTGTGTGTGCGTGTGTGCGTGTATAAGGAGGAAGTTTTGGCAGTATACCTCAGAGCTGTGGGATCAGCATGTTCTTTGAAAGATCTGGAGGACCAGCTGTCTAAGACAGACCTAGCTCAAATGGGAATAAAAGCCATGCTGATAAAAGTAATAATAATTAAAATACTACCTACTATGTTCCAAAAGGCAACTAAGTACCTGGTGTTGGCTAGAAAAAGCATTAACTAAGACAAACTTACACTAAGCAATATGTTCTCAAATCCCCAAAACCTTAAAATCTGAAGTATTCAGCCTCACAACAATCCTAGCTAACTACATGCCCCTCTCTGTGGTTTTCAACAGCCCTGACATATCAGCTGGAAAGAGGGGCAGTAAGTTTTCAATTCCATAAGTATTCGGTGCCTACCAAATGGGGAAAAAAAAGAATACAGCATGAAATGGGAGATAACACATTCCAACTAAGACACCTTCTATCTGGAGAGGAAGGAATGGGGGCTCAAGCCAATAAAAGTACAGGGCAGATGAGCTCAAGGAATATATTTCATACAGATTTTTAGTGTTGAAGTTACCTCCAATCCCACTGACTTCTGTGATATAAGATGAACATGGGATTTTCCAAAATTAGAAAATGTCCTATGATTGATTTTTCTGGACATCGATGGCTGTGTGGCCCTTCTGGAGTAGACCAGAATTCAGCCACAAAGCCGCTGGAGATGCTGGCTGCGGGGCTCACACTGAGCCAAGTCACCTGCTGTGGAATCATCACAACGGCCCAGGCAGGCAAGTATGGCTCCAGGTCACAGGAAAGGTGCACTTCAGAGCACTTGTTAGCTACATTGCAGCAAATGACACTGATATTCAATGGTCCCTAGTTAGGTTGCTATCTCCACTGGATCTTATGTAATACAGTAGAACTCAAAATAATGACAACAAATAGGGTTTATTCCCCCTCCCACCCCATATTTATCTGGGTTTTATTTATTCATTTCCCCTGGGCGTTTATATTTCTAGGCAGAAGGGCTTCAAGCTGTACTTTACATGAAGGGCACAATCAACATATTTTTCTATTTCTTTTTCATTAATTGATATTTCTAAATTTTAAAGTAATACTGCATATTCTAAGTATAAACTATTAGACTTTATAGGACATATTATTTTGCTTTAAATGATGTTTTTAAGAAAAAAGTTTTCTTAAATAATAACTGGTCTTCTTGATACGGGTGCAGCTCAGAGTGAGGAGACAGCATACAGGTTCTCTGCCGCATTGAACTTGTCCACTCACTTACCCACGCTAGGGCGGCGTCAGCTCCTTTGTCTGTAGACAGAGCGGCAGGCTCTGAAGCCTCCCTTCCCCCTCTAAGTCTGCCTCGTATGCACCCGGAAGGACATCCAGTCTGATTCACTTCCATGCTTGCAGGGGAAAGTGTTGCTGGTATCAAGCCTCTTAGGAAAACTGGTGTCTAGCTAAGATCCCATGTTGGTGCTTAAAACTAATACAGAAAAAATGCCTTAGTAAGCAACGTTTCTCTACTCACTGTTAGGAAAATTGTTCATTTCCCCAAATCTTTCCCCTCGGGTTAATCCCATTTCTTCAGAGTCCGTCCCCAGAATACAGTTGTAATACTACTACTAACACTTTTAACATACTCTAGGTATTGGTCCTTGTTTGAAGACAATGAGATTTCTCTCTATCTGTTATGTTATAGTTTCATAGGTTAGTCTCTGTAGTCAGCCCCTTGTAAAGGCATATATTGCAAGGTGATTTTTTAATTGAAAGTACTGGCCTATACCACTCTGAAAATCTAAGGCGTACTGTCAAAATTTCATCCACAGCTAATTTTTACCAGTCCTTTTTTCATGTCATTTCTTTATCGAAGAAATGATTCTTTATCGAAGAAATGACATGAAAAAAATAGATGGGATTAGTATAAAATGCCCAAGCACTCATTGTTTATGTCTTATTCAAATTAGTGGGGCTAACATTCGTGTATATTTTATTTGATTTTGTTCTGTTTTATATGAATTATTTTATCCACGTTAAAGGAGTCAGACAGACATCCCTGGAAAACATGAGGCACTTGTGTTTTTTAAAAAATATTTGCTTGTATGTGTGTATAAGTTACCAAAATATGAACATAAAATTTGGTTTTCAAAAATGAATACTTTATCTGTGAGGTTTTTTTAAAGAGAAAATAAATTATCTTAGTAGCAAAATGTTTTTCCCTTAATTTACAACTACTTGGATATCAACATAATTGGAAGTTCTTTATCAAACGCTTTCATTTTTCTTTTTAGAAATAGAATTCTTTGTCATAGAATGGGTATCATTGCCCTTTTAGGTAAAGACCATCTGTTTCTAACATGTTTCCATTTTGCTAAAAAGAAAATAAATCTAAGATTTTTCATTTCCTCTCTTTCCGTGTTTTGATATTCCTTTTTACGAAGTGTAGTGCCTCTGTTTATAAGAGGCTTGTCATTTTATCTGTTTAGTCATTGTGATCAGTTTTCTGATTTTATTTGCATGTCTAATGATACTCGATTATCTTCCTGATATTAATAATGTTTAGGTCCATATCTTTTCTTCAGAGACCTTTTCATCACCTTGATTGAATGATATTTAAGAAAGCGGACATAGGCGCAGTGCTCCGGGACTGTTCCCATACCCAGGTGTGTCTTCATAACTTCCTGCCCACAATTAGAAGATCTCAGGAAAGCTGTGTGATACAGCCCTAGGCTTCATCTGTCCTCTCTAAGGCAGAGGCTGCTGATGGGCAGCAGATCTCAAAACAGCTCTTACCAATCGTTTCTCTGGTGACTGTCATAGCCACTCAGTTTTAAAAGGCTGAAAGAAAGTAAGCAGCTGCCACAGGGATGTCCCTTGACTCTTCCTGATTTCTCCACCCGCATCCATTAATAAGGCCACATGGTAGACACTCAGTGGCTTGTGGGGAGGGCTCTGAGTCTGTGCTTGCATGAAGGGAGGGGAGAGAAGAGGAAGACAGAACGTGGTGCAGAATGGCAAGAATGAGAAAGGCCAGCTAGAAGCAGCACTTGATTTTGACATTCAGGCACTACTCTTTGAAGATGATGTGGCATGTTCTTGCCTTGGGCATGTTAACAACCTTATTGGCTATGAGTTAATAGATGACAAAAGTGTTTGGACTGAGTTTGGCTTGTGGTGGTGCGTGTGAACTCCTCAGACACTCCCTGAAAGGTTAGGTCTGGTTCAGACCAGTGGGACAGAATTTGCACACGTTCTGAGTGATCAAGTCTGGGTTGAACCAGAAGGACATGAGCACACAAGTCAAAACCCAAGCAATTTCAGGAAAATGAATATTTACAAGTTGGGAATAAAAATGGTATTTCTACAAGTTAATTAAGAACTTTTTCTGATTATATTCTTTGAAATTTGATACTGGTCTGAGTTATAATTAGATGGCTGGTTTTATATATGTACATTTTTTTTAATGCTTACCATCATTTGTTGTAAAACATACAACAAATTTGCATTAAATTTTGTTTTTTATGGTCCTGATTCAACTTACTACCTCTCCTTTAGTAAGTAATTTCTTAATTACAAGTTGCCAAAAATGAAGAAAAAGATTGATATGTGTACATCGTAGCCCCAAAACTTTTGTTTTATACCACTCAATTGGCAGATTCACTTGCCTGATTGTAAACCCTAATACGCTTCTAAGATGCTATAAATAGTCATGACAGTATCTAATAAAAATAGATGTCATATCAGAACACCACAGCAGAATTTAGACTTAGTTTAGTAAAATCAACAACTTGCTCACAAGACTGATGAACTGCAGTTACATGTTTTTAACAAAAGCATTTCTAACAACCAGATAAGCAAGTGTCTTCTTGACATAGATGGATGATAGCACATGTGCCAGAAGCCTGTGGAAAATAGGAGCTGTCATCTAGAAAATGACAGAGCCATTTCGAGTCCCTCTAGATTAGCACTCCATCTTCGGCTGAGCAGATAGACTGTTAGCTGAAGGTCTATTGCCAGCAAATCAGAAGCGAGAGGGCAGAGCCCTATCTTTCCAAGATGACTAGAATCATCAGAGGCTCCGAGGCAGAGAGTGCACGTGATGACATCCCAGCTTTCTGTAAGGCTTGTGGTATAAGAAACCAATCAAATAAACGTGCTACCATGTAGGTCAGCAAAAATATGAATTAAGGCATTCACCATAGAGATTTACCAATATTTAAAAACAGTGTAAGCTAGCCTGAAGAGATTGTTTTTAATACTCTGCCCTATTCAAAATTGCCCTCTCTGTAGGTGCCTGATAATAACATCACAGGTTTTCACCTTTATTTAAACAACTGAGTGTTTGCAAATACATCTTTTCAGCCTTGCGTGACTCAGTGAATACTGTCTGACGGATCAGCATCCGGAGAGGCAATTCTGAGATTAAAAGGAACGTCCAGAGTGCATTGAATCTAACAAGACTGATTCTCCAATGCAGCTGGGGCTGCATTTCAGTAAAGGCTTCCTTCCCCACCTTGTCCTGGAGCCCACTGAGGGCCATCTCTTTGTGACTGTGCTTAATGGCTGAGGATAATATGCTGCCCTGTGCGTGGTCCTCTGGCAGAGACAGAGCACTGCTGTTCTGTTAATGGCTTGGCACCGCATGGCACATTCTTCATAACGCTGACCTAGCGCCTCTGGGCACAGCGACCCTGTGCATGGCCGGCATCTCAGATTTCCGAGGATCCAAGCAGGCACCGTTGGGAGGCAGCTCTGAACTGTGCAGTCATGATGATGGCCTTCCAATCTGACAGTGAGAGGCTCCCAGGGGCATCTCAACATTTTGCTGCAACACACAACAAAACAAGACAAAGCTGCCCTATATGCATTTTCCTTAATGGCTGGGGTTAGCCAAAGAGATAGAAATGTGTTTCATAGTGTTTAAAAATTAAGGATGATAAAGAAAACAAGCGATACCTGCAGGGGAGAAATGACTGCCTTTCATGCCTGGGCAGTTAACAAAGGCCTTTTACCTCTAACGTGGAGCTACAGGGGTGTCAGTTTGTGTGTGATTTGGGGAATCTCCTTACACCTAGCAGGCCAAGATTTGCTGCACAGGTTTGTCTAATGAACATTATGAGCCAAATAAAATCCAATTATGCTGATGAGGCTAACTTTGGAAAGAAATATTCTTCCAACTGTTTATTTTATCTGTAATGACCAGTTATTTGTCTTCCATGTGCTAGGTGAAGAGGAAAATCCATGTTTCTGTGGCACTGTAGTTTAATTTCAGGTCTGTCGGGTCATATCATACAAAAGCCTCCTTTATCCCTCCCGCCCCCACTCTCCTCTTTTTGTTAATGAAATTCTCCCGTGATGAGCACTTCTAAAGAATAGCTTTTGCTTCCCCAAGTCAGCTTGGTTTTGTCAGTTCTGAATGCAGGGTCTTGCTTTGCCATTTCCAAGGTCTCTTGGAAACCCTGGCTCACAGCTGGTGCTTCAATCAGGAGTTCACACCGTGAAGACGCTGGCACTGGATCCTCACCCAACTCTGCGGAAGATACAGTGTCTCTTTCACAGTGCGCAGGGGAATACACCTTTCGTTTCACTGCTGAGAGGGGCTGCATCATTCACAAGTCCTTCTTGACAAAAATATTCATAACAACCCAGCCTCCTAAGGGAGGGGAACATTTGGGGGTTTGAACAGAAGTGACCTTAACTTGTCAGAATGATTTGACTTCAGGAAATGCAACAGTGAATGCCGTTTTCTACTATGGGTTTAAAATCTGGTACAGTAATACACCTAAGAACATTTTAATTGTTTGTATCATGACAGATTGTGCCAGTAAGAACATATAAGTGGAGAGGTTTTTTTAAAGAAATATGATGATATAATGGGATTAATATTCCTTCCTAATATATGGTGTGGTATTTCTTTGTTTTGTTTTGTTAATGTTCCGGGATAGATTATAATGGAACCTCTTTAACATAGTATTTTTAATGTTTGAAAAGCATTTTATTTATACCTGGGAAATTCAGAGAAAGAGAACTTTTAGTGACCACTTAGGAAGAAAAAGTATTGGCCATGCTAGGCAGATGTGATATTAAGATTTATATCTCTAGCTGAAATCAACACAGGAAGTTAGTAGGTAAGTCTGGAAATGGAAATAGAGTATCATCATACATATAAGAACTAAGGCTTTGAAGTAAAATTTCCCTTCCTTTGTGGTTAAATTGTTTTTTTCAGATTTTGTGGTTTCATTGTGGTGCTTGTTTAACAATTAATGTTCTAGGTTGGAATTTATTCAAAGGAAAAAAGCCTCCTTCAAATATGAATATAGCCTGAATCTAAACATGCCAAATGAGGCAGAGAAATAGTAGGTTAGATGCCAAAAACTGGCTTTAACCTCAATTATCCAGACAGTATTTGAAGAACCACTTCACATGACTGGACAGCGTGTAATCTGGTTGTCTCCAGCAGACTCACCATCCTCTAGGAAAACCGTTCTTATGCGTTACACTGTTTTCCATTTGCAACCAAATCAGATCCCAGGGTTACAAACATACTTGCCCAGCATCTTACAGGTGAGGATGAACATTATACATCCATAGTTCTTGGGTAATTACACTTATTATCAATGTTATGTGTAACAGAAAATGAGCATTTTCTATACCATATTCGTGAACATTGGGAGTTTTTCAGTGAAAAAAATAGTTATTTCGTGAAGATACCCTAATAACTACCAGATACCTGTTTCTATATCACCACATCTGAAACTAGACCAAAACCAGCATTTAAAAATATACTCGGGGCTGCTGGGCAGAGGGAGGGGAAATGTGGAGTTGTTTGATGGGTGTAGTTTCACTTTCCCCAGAGTCTGCGGATCTGTTGTGCAACAATGTAAATATATTTAACATCAGTGACCTATACACTTAAAATAGTTCAGGTGGTAAACGTTATGTTACTTTTTTATCACAATTAAAATGTAAATGTTTTAAAATCAGGAGAAATGTTCTCCTCTGGCTGTAGGAAAATGGACAAGGTGAGATGGTGCATTATCCACTTGACACTTTAAGTTATAAAGCATTTACAGAGAATATCGGTAGAGTTGCCATAGGGGTCCAAGAAAACAAGAAGCAAAGGGATGATCCATGGCTTTGTCTCCTTGAACAATCTTGATTCGTGCAGAATACCAAAAATCGTCACTCAGAAAAACCTCGAAAAGTGTGGCTGGGAAACCTGTGAAAAATGCAATTCTCAAACCAGGCTGATTGATCCTCGACACTGTCATTGCTTAGAAACTGACAAAAAAAGCCAGCTTTCAACCTGTCAGATACACAGCAGGGAAGAGAAACTCTTGGGGTGCAAGTTAAGGAGAGGAAAATAAGATTTGTTGATCAGGAACTAGGGGCTTTACGTGTAATATTTCATTTCATCTTGTGAAGTAAGTACTCTTATCCCAATATTCCCAAGGGAAAACTGGGTCTCCGAGGTTATGGAATTTGCCCTATTGTGTCCATAGAGCATATATCATTGGAAATGGAACTCCAATCCAGAGAGTGATTTTCAGTCTAATCCTGATGTCTCTGTTACACCATTTTGGAAAGTCAAAGTGAAACTGAAGGTTAGAGGCATAACTAGTGTCTCCTGTCCACTCTCACACTCAGAGACGACACTCATCCTCCAGTACTCTGAGGTCCCTGGGCCCTGGGAATTTAAGGCAGCCTTCCTGAGCGACCATCCACCCCTCACTGATCTGCAGTGTCCAGCCTTTCAGTAACTGACCATGAACACACCAATCCTTGGACATAGATGCACGAACAAGATCAGGCCCCTGCCCCAGAGAAACTGTCTGCTCTGAGAAACGGTGACAGGTAATACATATGCTAAGTACCTGCCACAGTGGAGGCATTTATGGAGTTTCATGAGGGGATTAAAAAGCAAAATGAAAGAAGGACTTCATGGGGAAGAAATGGATGGAATATAGTATCTACAACCAAAAGCAGTAAGAATGGCAGGGTATGCTTCATCTCCAACCCCAAGGCTCTGTCTCACGTCCACCACTGCGTTCTGAGAACAAGATTCCTAAAATTATAGGGGAGTTAGCAACACCTAACACATTAATGTTGTCCTTATCACTAAATGCAACTGACCAAGTGACAGATCAAATATGATCCTTAATTGGAAACCAGATGTGATTGTGGAGAGTGTGTTGTGTTAAGTAAGGGTGAAATTGCGGAATAAGACACTATTATTTGTGAAATTCAAATCTTCTTTCAGAATCAAGTTACCTCTCCCAACACATGTAATAAATGCATAGAGCACCAAACTAAGCTTCATTCTTTCACCATTTTTCATAAATTGGAATTTCACCTTCCAATTTTGTATTATTTTATTTATAACTTTATATATAATAATATGTAATATATATCTTATATATTACATAATTTTTTACCCAAAAGGATTACCCCTAACACTCCAAAATGTCATCTGTTGGCTGCTATACTTAGAAAAGCAGTTTTTAAGCTCCCGGTGTTGCCTCCAACTTTCTTAGGTTGTCTTGGATATGATGTTCCCCAAAGTTACAACAGATAACACTAAAAAATACCGTGTCGATTATGGGGTATTGCTGTGGAAAGCCAGGCTAAAGAAAGCTCCATAAGACATGAGCAGATGACACTGCGTAACTCTCAGGAAAAAGCAACAACAATAACCAGGAGAAAACTGGAGAGATTCACAAACTACAATTAGCTCCATTAAACTTCTTTAATGGTATTTCCAACGTGCCGTTTAAAGGATGGCGACATTTACGGGCAAATGTACCATACCCCATTCTAGTCACTGTTATTGGGTGTTAAAAGGAAACTCCATTTACGGGACCTGTGGCTATCGCATTTATTTTCTCACAACAGAGTCTCCCCAGCATTGTTTGTTATCCAGGAAATTTCACAGCTTTAGAGGACCCAGACTTCAAAGTCAAGGAAGTGGGTCTGGGGCATGGGAGCCTGGGGTTACCCAGACAACTATCCATCAGCATAACTCGATTATTTTTTTTATTATTTGTTTACTACAGGATGCAAATCAGAATTCTGTATCTACACGTGATTTTGAAAGCCCATATATTCATTTTTAAAGCTATAGAGATGCTGACTTCACATTTCATAAAGAGTTCAGCCTACCAGACGAAACACTGTTCCATCAGTTGCTGATGGAAGGAGCCTTCCTTTGCTAAACATGGTGCAGTACCAGCAGCATGACCCCGGGGTCATGGGACAACACCAGCGTGCCCAGGCTTGAGGGGCTTTTTTTTTTTTTTAAGTGGCACCTGCTGTGAGACTTTCCATATAAATACAGAGCCTGCAGCAAATCACAGATGTTTTATGCACTAGAAATACTGACAGGAAGTAATCCCTAAAAGAGACAGAAACAGTGGTAGGTAGAGCCTGGAAGAAAAAATAAAAACACTTCTTCTACCTTTTGAGGGATGTTTGGGAGAATGGATTTAAAATGCAAAATGTGCATAGTTTTGCCATGCAGCGCACGCTGACCCAGACCCCACCTGAGGCCAGCGGTGAAGGCGCAGGGCTTCTTAGGAAGCAGGGGCATCTGCTGACAAGAGTCTAATGGAAGAATATGCTTGAAAATCCCTCTACGTTGTCTTTGATGGGTTGAAGTTCTTAACTTTTTTAGCTGTCCGTGTTGATTATATAAAACAAGTACCCTATGATTTTTTCTTAAGTTTGAAAATAAATGTTTTCATTTTGGTGCAAAGCTTTCCTATTAGGCAGGGACCACTTCCCTTTACACTTCCCGGTGGTGGGGGCCACCCCCTCCCCCTCAAGGAGGTTCTGTCTGCCGTCCTGAACATTGGATGTGGACCCTCAGAAAGGAATGTCATACTTGGGTTGATCTTGTTCTCACACCAGGTTATTTTCAGTACATTTCAAGACCATTTAATAACATTGTTTCCTTGACTTCCAAGTAAGTGGTAACAAAGAAAATATTTGTCTACTCTACATTTCCCAACAGTTTCTGGACCCCACTTCAAAGAGGTTTGCGTGGCCTGAATGTTAATGTGCTTTCTTTCTTCCAGAGAAACCAAAGCGTGTTATTTCTTTTCACAAGAGTGTTTATAGCTAACACGTTTACATTTGAGATCACATCTGCTCAACTCCTTAAACGACTTGGCTAATAACACTTTTTAGTTTATAATCACATCAACAAGCTACCCCTAACGAACCCTTCAGAGCCCCGGTTTTTAAATTTTTATTTTAATATTTGACAGTTTCTTTGTAGAAAGGAAAGAACATTTGAAATAATATTGGATATTTTGCCAAGTCTGTCAAATGAGTAGCACTTCCACTTTCTCAGCTCTGTCTCATTAAAATTGTATTCTAATTCTGTCTTAACTTGGTCTTTGTGCTTCATAAGTCATTGCCTGCTCATTACTTGTAGTCTGGGAGATGAAATTTATTCAAGCCCGATAGCTAAGATAAAGAATGGAAAGGCAGGCAGCTGGGAGAAATAAAATGAGCCTATTTTAGTGCTTTTCCGGCTGGATTTTTGCACAGCCACCCATTAGGCCACGTGTCCATTTGCATTTGTGACACTCTCTGTGATTGGTTTTTAGATTTTTGTTAGTATGATATTCTTAAAAGAAAAATACAGAAATTCTCCCTTTTTTTTGTCTTAGCACTGAAATGCCACTGAGTATCTGAATTTTCTCTAATTATAGAATGATTAAAATTGCCCAAGAAAGATTAATTGTTTCATTGTGTTAAAATTCATATTGGTGTCTCTTACAGAAAAGAACATTAGTCACAAAGAGTAAATGTTATACCCTCAGACGGGTTGGAGGGGAAATGGATTTAGAACATAATGTGACGTACAAGCAATTTCACATGGAATCCAGCAGGGACCTGTGCTTTCTAACCTAACCACTCCATCTCCAGCTTTAAATATCCAAAGAATACACTGTGGAATTCCTAATTTTAAATAGGGAGGAGTTTTTGAAGAAAATTGACTAAAAGCATTGTACTTTCCATTACAAAATTGAGTTGTTAAGGAATGATAGGGTCCTATTACGAAACTTGGTATTTTTGACTTCTCTGATTATGAACAGATATTGTCATTAGCTAGCTAATTAAATTGACTGCAACAACAAGCAGTAATTTAGAAATATATTCTAAATTAGTTTCAATCTGAAAGCAAAGTCTTTGTTGATCTGTGTATATAATTAATGTCATGTCATGAATCAGCTGAGGGATTTCTGCATAGAAATGTATGCATTTATATAAAAGAAAGAAGAGGCTTATTTACCCTCCAGTTCTGAAAGGAAAAGATGGACATGTGCTTAAAGTACTGATGCATTTTTTCCTGATTTCTCAAGGAAAATATAGGGAGGACAACACATTTCTTAGAAATGTGATGCTCAGGTTGAGGTTCAATTTAAGCATCTCTGCATACGGTGCAATGTGTAGACCCAACCTGGAAACTTTGCAAATAGTGTATGCATAGAATTAAATTTAAATAGAGTCTGTCAAAGTATTATGTGAGATGTGTGGACAGATTTGTCAAGTCCACTGTAGTACACAACTGCAAAATATTTTAAGTGGTTAATAAATTCCACAGATAAGCTGTAGACCAGAGTCAAACAAATTTGTCTTTAATGTAGGAGTATTTTGGTAACAGTAGCTAGATTGGAAAGGTAGACTCTTGAGAGCATTTAGCATGGTGGATTGTTATTTGCTTTTTATTTCTTTCCCAGTGTGGTATTTGGTTCATGGTCTTTGTCATGCTCATACCTATTAACATTTTATAAACCATCTAGCAGAGCAGGATGTAAAGTTATGATCCAGGACTAAACTAGAAATCAGTAGGCCACACAGGGGTAAGTCATGGCATGATTTAAGAGATTCTGCCTAAAGGATTACATAATATATATACTATGCAATGTACATATATGGGGGACCCCCCAAAAAATGTAATTATCTTCTGGAGGGTGGGCCCCTTGTAGTACAGGCTTTCCTGCTAGGTGGGTGTTCGAGGAACCCATCTGTATCAGTGTACCAGGTGGCGTTGTTGTAAGAGGCTGCATTCAGCTTCAGTGAATATTTTTTGAAGACTCTTTCAGTGCATTTGCCCATTTCATGATGGGTGATGTACAAGCCCTCCTGCCCACACCTCCCAAAGTGCTCAGCAGTTTTTGACCAAAAACAGCATGGCCCCCATGCCCCATCCTCCCTATTCACCTGATCTTGGCCCCAGTGACTTTCTTGTTTCCCAGGATGAAAAAGTCCTCAAAGAGAAATGTTTTGCTGATGTGGAAGAGGTGAAACAAAAAATGGCCAAGCACTAAAAGGCATCAAATCAATGAATTCAAAAACTGTTGTGAGCTGTGGACAAAAGGTCTCGATAGGCATATTGGATCAAATGGAGTGTACTTGGAAAGTGGCTGAAGTTTAAACATGTAGGGATAAATACACCATTTTTTTTATAAACAAACTCCGGGTTTTGGGCCCCCCCATGTACTTATTATGTAGTAAATCCCAAAGACCAAAACCAATGTGGACTTAGTACTATACAAATTATTTTTGAATATGTATTTATGGACTTCAAGATAGAGAGCGATCCTGTACTATAACTGACACGCCCAGATCCGTTTCAGCTCCTCCTCTTCTCCACTCCAGACCCTTGGAAAAAGCACATACCCTAGCCCTACAGTCTGTATGGCCTCCATCAAGCAAATAAAACTGATAATACTAACGTGGAAACTGATTTGTTTTTCAAATACAACATTCTTAACACCAAGCTTGGGTCTGCTTAACCCCTGAATTTGTAACCTAAGCCTCAGAAATCTACAGAACTAAAGAGCTCTGTCAAGAAACATACCGAGAAAAGGTACCATATGTTCCTGCAAAAGACTTTGATCTATTTTTTTCACTAGCAAAAAGATTGTTCCCTTTTTTCAGGCTGTAAGAATCTGGTCACCAATTACTCTTAAATTATTTTATTTGTCCCCTTAGTTTTTTATAGAAATAACTAGCTATGCCTGTAGCCCTTTTACAAAGCAACAAGGAAAGAATCTCTTCCCACCCCAGAGTTTCATGTTAACCAGTTCCTTCTCATCGGAGAGGAACAAAAACACAGAGGGAATGAATAAAACAGCAAAGGGCCATTGTGGATCTATTGTCAGTCTAAGGCCCTGCTCCGGCCACCAGCGCTTTGGGTTGTCTCTTTATGTAGGACTACTGGTTGTAGCTCTCTTTCGTGGTTGGCGGTGGTTAAATCTGGAATATTTAGCACCAGTGATGGCTATGGTCAGTATCAAAGAATTTGGTTGATTATTGGATTTTGGCTTTGTCCTTCTCTGTTCTGACTTCCTGAGTTCTTAATACATCCTCAGTAGTTGCGTGTCTTCTTGTAAATTCCATTTAAGGCATTTGTGAGGTCAGACCTCAATGAGGGAAATTTTTGGAAAAAGTGGGAGGCCTCATTGGACTCTGCCCACGTTGTTCTTACGAAGAGGCTTACCCACATCTCCTTCCATTGGCTCCAGTGCATGTCACATAAAACACCGTCTACGTGCTTGTCACCTCCCACTACACCTTCAAAAATGGCCTGCCCTACAACATATTTTTTCCCTGTTTTTTTTTACTTTTATATTTGAATTTCTTGAGATGTGATTCTATCTTTCTTTGACTAATTCCAGGATCATCTCTTACAATCAGAAGGAGTGTCCCTAAATACAAAGATTTTCTTTGAGCATCAAGATTCAGCTTCACCTACTGACCTCTGCCTGCGAAAACTGAAATGAGTCTCCAAAAGATAACTGGGTCCGAATTAAGAAATGAATGCCCTCTTCTAGGGCACGGTCTTCCCCTGCTTTTTGGTTTAATATCCAGTGGGCTGCCATGTTTTGACTCCTCCTGGACTTTCAGTCTGCTTCTTCCATGTCTGCGTTGCCAGCATGCCTTCCCTTCTCAGATATTAGTGCACTTAGTCATCACAGAGAAGCAACCAAATTCAGGGACATTAAGTTGTCGGCTGTGAAACAATCACACCAAAGGTACGCTTTTGAGGGGAAAAAAACTACATAACATTTATCTCCAAAACTTTTAAAGGACAAATTTCAAAAGGAGGTAAAATCATGACTTTCATATAAATATAAAATGAACACAGGATGCTTTGAAAGGCCAAAACTCACAACGTCAGTGTTTAGGGTAAGGAAAGGTGTTTGATCAGGAAGGTACCAACTGAGAAGAGGGGAGGGGTAATGGTGTTTCTAATCCATCTTGCTTCCTGGATTGGATTTAGGGTTTTGAAGGGGTTAGGTGAGTCTTAATTGGAGGAACTTGAAACTTGGCCATTTGTGGCAAAGGGATGTTAACACTGGATCTTCCTGGATGAGAGACCCTTTGCCTCTGACAGGGTTCCAGTGTTCAAGTTTTGGTTATGTCAGCTCATTTGACCATTTGGGGTGGGAGACCTTGGATCTGGGTGCAGCTGGAGGTCAGCATTCTCTCCTCTGTGACGGCCTTGGTGCAGAACTTGCATTTTGGTCTGTTGTCTCTGAAAGCAATTCAATACATCATTAAATAGGATAGGACCATGTTAAGCCTGCCCCTGTGTGCTTGCCCCTGTGAGTGAAGCCACAATCTACACTTGAATTTTTTTTTTTTAATTCACCTGCTCAAAGAGAGAATCTGAAAATAAAGTTTTGTTTGCTTATTTGGAGCTACCCATTTTATTGAATCACAGAATATTGGTACTCGGAGATTTTCTCATCAAAAAGTAAACAAACATATACGATAACCAGGCACAGTGTTCACGAACAGCTCAGTTCTACACTTTTCTCACTCTACTGCTTGCCTTTCCACGTGGACATTGCTGGAAACACATGTCTAAACATTTCCTACATGTGATGTATTTTACTTACTATTCTGATATATATGTAGATTTATCTAATTTCTCTCTTTTCAGAAAGTAATCAAAGTATCATTTAACAAATGTATATATATTTATATATATTAATTAAATAGTAAAAAAAGAAGAGAGAAGGAAGGGAGGGAGGGAGGGAGAGAGGGGGAGACAGTAAACGACAGGGAAGGGACAGAAGGAGAAAGGGAGGAAAGAGGAAGGGAGGAGGGAAGGAAGCCAGAGAGCAAGGCCAAGGAAAGGAGAAGATAAATGTGGCAATGAATATTCATCAACTTTGCGTGGCTAAAGTTTGAATTCGCCTCTCAGCTCTACAACATTCAAGCCAAAAAGAAAAAACTAAACTATAAACTTCACTAAAGACAAGTGGCATGATTTTTTTCCCATTATTTTCTTTCTTGTATGAAGCAATGAATTGCCCAGTCCATAATTAATGGCTGTAAACTTTAACACTGGAAATAATAATACCACATTAAACTTTTATTTCATAATGCTAGGGGCCTACAAATTTTGGAAGGAAAGTTAGAAGGTAACTAAGACTATTTAGAAAATGAAGTGATCTATGACTATGCAGATGAGACGTTGCATTGGTAAAGCACTGTATCAAATTTGAACAGTTTTTTTAAAGCTTTTCTAAAAGAAATTTATATTTGTCCTCAGTTTTCATATCTAACAGCCTAACCTAAATACTCTGATTCTCAATTTATCTGAATCACTATTATTCAGGTTTCTTTTTACTTTTTCTCACAGGACACTACTTAGAATTCCTCAGTCCCTTCAGTTTCTCAGGCTTCGTCTTTCCCATTTTTTAAAGGTATTTTACCTAAAATAATGGTGGGGATTTCAAAATAAAAGAAGAACGATTCAATCCTATGCTCATAAAATGTAGAGAGCTGCCAGTTTCCCCGGTTTGCGGTGGTTGTGGTTGACTCCTGTTATTGTGACTGTCCTATCTTTTGTGTGCCTTGAAGCGTTCTTGCTTTTAAAAATGTTTATCCAGTGTTTCGCGTAGTTCCCATAACTCCCTGCTGATAAAGCTTCAGTATAATTAAAGTATTTATACGAACACTGCTGAATTCAGCTTGCATTATTTAGACACAAAAAGGAAAAATTCTGGCATTTCCAAGTCACAATTGTGTAATCAGATGACATATTTTTACTTGATTTATGAATACCTTTATATCCAAGTTTTTAAAAATGTAAAATTGCTATGTTTTCTTTTTCTATTATATGATATTCTTCAGGGAAATTAATTTCACTGGATTATGCTTCAGTTTGGACTGAATTGTCTAAACTAAGCAATCTAAAATAATCATGCTAGACTGTATTTGCTTGTTTAATTAACTTGGGGAAAAAGAACCCTCTCTAGACAGGGAGAAAGCTAACTCATCACCATTCAAATAGGACTAAACGCAGACTTTTTTTTGGGGGGGGGCCTCTAAGTAAAGGCTTGCCCTTTGACACATCCTCATTATGGAAATGAATGTAATGTTGAATAAGTTAATATCATTCTTTAGGAATGATGACATGCAGGGGAAGAATTATATAGCACACCAGAAATTTTGGTGGGAATTGACTTACCAAAGATGTGGCCACATTTGTTTTTATTGTGGTTAAAGCTCTAGTTTGGGAAAAGACAAAAGAGCAAGGAATTGGGGAGTTTGTGGATGAATGTGGATCTAATGAAGAGAGTCCGTTGGTTCCACAGGCCAGGGTGAGATTCCCACAGTCCTGAACAAACAGTTCTCAGCCTATAATTTCTAAGCCTTTGTTTCCCCACTTTGGAATTCTGACTACAGGCATGTTACCAAGCCAACTGGGTTCACTACAAAGATACAGCAAAGCTCTTTTTATCATAAAGATCAAGACAACAATTGTGTGCCTACAAGAAAAGAACAACTAAAACCATCCAACAAGCATTAAAAGAACAATTCTAGAGATAGTTGCCTTTGAACTCCAATAATGGGCAACATTCAGGCCCAAGATTTGAAATGCCCAAGTTAAAAGAATTCATTACCAATCGCCTTTCCTTGTAATTATAAGAGCTGCTGGCAGCAAGTATTTTCAACAGCATTAATTTTGTCAAATGTGATATTTTGCAGTCATGTGGAATCCCATACAATGACCGCATTATAAATCTATTTTATAGACTTAGTTTTGTTTATTATAGAGTTCATTTATGAACTAGAGGAAATCTAAATTTTGCCTTGGCTTTACTCCAAACCATAGAAAATGGAGTATTGTTTTACAAAAGCTTGTTCTAAAATATCACTTCCTGAATGTGAAAGTGTGCAGTTTGTGCAGATACATCCCATCGACGTGCGCAATGCGCAGCTGAGAAAATAAAAAAGGGTGCTTGATCTGGACGTGGCCCTCTCCTTTAGCTGTGACCTGTGAACAATTTCAGTTCCCCGTGGGAAAAAATAGGAATTTCCATTTTTGTGTAAACACTTCATTTTCTGATGGCATGGGAGCAATTTCAACTGAGTCTGAGCAGGCATCACTAATTCAGAATAAATATTCTATTTGAAGAACTTTGACCACTATTATTTGGGGGGGGCCCTACCTCCAAACCTGAGAAATAGCTTCTAGGATTCAGTCATTTCATGTCATGAAATCCATGACAAGCCATTTATTTTTTGTGAGTGTATACTCTTTTTCTGTTTTGTTTTTCTACATAAGAAAGATTAAAGAACCAGCTATTTTGGCGTTTTATTTTGGGAAGGATTGAGTGAATTTTGCATTTGCCAATGTAGGCAAATCTTAAATAATAGTAGATTGATAAGATACATTCTTAGAGAAAATTTTCTGTAAATCAAGTCTGATTTTTTTATAGGGGTAATGTAACATTATATGCCCATCAAGACCTTAATGAAAAACGTTTTAGAAAAAAAGAAGAGCATTAATTCCATCTTTATTTACTAACAAACAATATGTTTATAATTCTGCATAGTATAATCAGATTCCTATACAGCCAATCCTATACGTTTTATTAAAGAGATCTTAAGCCCTGATCAGTGTGGTTAACTTGGTTGGGTGTCATTCCACAAAGCAAAAGGTTGCTGGTTCCATTCCCAGCCAGGACACATACCTGGGTTGCCCAGGTCAGGGAGCATACAAGAAGCAAGTAATAGATGTTTCTCTCTCACATTGATGTTTCTCTCCCTCACTTCCCCTCTCTCTAAAGATAAATTAATAATATCTTTTAGAAAAAGAGAGAGCACTTAAAACAAGAATTGTGTCTGAGTCTAACAGACAAAGGTCCCAGGAAGACTAAGGCCAGGCAAGTGGAGAGGAGAGACAAGGAAGCAGGAAAGATTTTACAGGGCACAAGGGGGAGGCCAACTAAGAAATATGACTTGCCTGCTCTTAGGTCTACAAATAATGTCCTGGGATACTTGGCAAAGGACTGTGGGTATGAATTGCTATAAGTCAAAATCTATTGCTATCATCCATGTTAGGTTTTCAAAATGTAGAGATGAAGTGAAAGCAATATATAAAAGATACATATCAAGTATTTTGCTCTACTTTTACTTTTTATTTTTATTTATTGATTTTTTTTTAAAGAGAGAGAGAAAGAGAAACATCAATTTGTTGGTCCACTTATTTATGCATTCATTAGTTGATTTTTGTATGTGCACCAACCAAGATCAAACCCACAACCTCAGTGTACTGGGTCAATGCTTTAAACAACTGAGCTATTCTGCCAGGGTGCTCTTTTATACTTTAGTAAATTTATAAAGACTTCTTGATGGGATTTGGTGCCAATAATACAAAAGAGAAAGTGTTGAATTAGTATGCAGGTTGTTAGACATGTATATAGGTATGTATTGTAAAGGAGGAAAAACTTTTCCTCAACGCTTTTAGGGTCCTTGGCTGGGCCTGGAAATTAAACTGACAGACTAACAGGAAAAAAGAATATAAATTTATCTGAGGTTTACAGGAGATGGGAGCCTTCATAAGGAAGTGAAGACCCAAAGAAACAGTTAAGCCTGTGTTGATAAAGAGTTGAAAGTCATGGAAAAATGTGATAGGAAGAAAGGATATGCAGTAAGGGTAGTAAACTAGGGGAAACTTAGCAACTTCATTTGGATTATTCCTGGTTTCCCTTTATCTTCAGAGATAAGGATGTTCCTTTCCTCCAGATGTAGGAAGGGCATCTCTTCCTCTCACTGAGTCTTATGACTGCTTCAGGGAAGAAGGGAGA